>WNGS01158581.1:0-13612 GCA_020271785.1 Procambarus virginalis
TACCATTTCAGATAAGCATGATTTGACAGCAATGAAACTCAAAATCGAGCTCGCAAAGCTCGAGAAGGAACAACAGCAAGCCGCCATACAGCAACAACAGGAAGCAGCTGCAATCAGAGAGCGTGAAGCTGCCATCAGAAAGGAAGAACAAGAGCGTGAAGCTGCCCTGGCGAAAGAAGCTCTACACCTCAAAGAGCGAGAGGCTGCACTGAGAAAAGAATAAAGTGAACGTGAGTTGGCCTTATTCAAAGAGCGTGAAAAAGTACAACTTGAAACAAGACGACAACAACTAGAGATGCAACGTGAACACGACAAACGGCAGGCAGAAACAGCTCTAGACTGTCGTGGCCGAGAACTCACGATGGACGCTACACACCAAGCCCAACTTCAACAAGCTGCAGCTAGTCTTCCTCAAAGTTTCAATGTCTCCCATGCAAGTAAGTTAATGCCCCCGTTCGTCGAAACGGAGGTTGATGTTTTTTTCACTACTTTTGAAACCCTTGCTAATCAACTTAGTTGGCCTGACGACCAATGGGCTACCCTTCTCCGAGTATATTAACAGGTAGAGCAGCAGTCACACTCAGCACTTTGGCATCTGAAAACGACTACACACCCTGAAGCAAGCTGTGTTGGACGCCTACCTTCTCTCCACCGACAGCTACCGACGAAAGTTCCGTGACTACGTAAAGGCAAGTACCACCACCTTCTTAGATTTGCTAGCACCAACGGAGATATTTCATGAAATGGCTGGAGGCCGCACATGTCTCTACTTTTCAGAGCTCGTCAACCTCATGCTGTTGAAGAATTCTTGAGGCGTGTGTACCTCCTCCTGTCCGCCTATATATTAGCAGATAAGGAAGAGACCGATTTGGTGAAATGCGCGAAGTCAGAGCTGACACTTACAGCCTCATCCACCGGCTGACACNGTCAACAGCGTGGTGTCAACACCGCGCTGTCAACAGCGTGGTGTCAACACCGCGCTGTCAACAGCGTGTGTCAACACCGTGCTGTCAACAGCGTGGTGTCAACACCGTCTGTCAACACCGTGGTGTCAACACGTGCTGTCAACAGCGTGGTGTCAACACCGAGCTGTCCACCACGTGTCAACAGCGTGGTGTCAACACGTGCTGTCAACAGTGTGGTGTCAACACCGCGCTGTCAACAGCGTGGTGTCAACACCGCGCTGTCAACAGCGTGGTGTCAACACCGCGCTGTCAACAGCGTGGTGTCAACACCGCGCTGTCAAAGCGTGGTGTCAACACCGCGCTGTCAACAGCGTGGTGTCAACAACCGCGCTGTCAACAGCGTGTTGTCAACACCGCGCTGTCAACAGCGTGGTGTCAACACCGCGCTGTCAACAGCGTGGTGTCAACACCGCGCTGTCAACAGCGTGGTGTCAACACCGCGCTGTCAACAGCGTGGTGTCAAAACCGCGCTGTCAACAGCGTGGTGTCAACACCGCGCTGTCAACAGCGTGGTGTCAACACCGCGCTGTCAACAGCGTGGTGTCAACCCCGCATGTCACAGCGTGTGTCAACACCGCGCTGTCAACAGCGTGGTGTCAACACCGCGCTGTCAACAGCGTGGTGTCAACACCGCGCTGTCAACAGCGTGGGTCAACACCGCGCTGTCAACAGCGTGTGTCAACACCGCGCTGTCAACAGCGTGGTGTCAACACCGCGCTGTCAACAGCGTGGTGTCAACACCGCGCTGTCAACAGCGTGGTGTCAACACCGCGCTGTCAACAGCGTGGTGTCAGCAGCGTGGTATCAAAACCGTGCTGTCAACACCGTGCTGTCAACACAGTGGTCACCAGCGTGGTCAACAGTGGTCAACACAGTGGTCAACAGCGTGGTGTCCACACCGCGCTGTCAACAGCGTGGTGTCAACACCGCGCTGTCAGCAGCGTGGTGTCGACACCGCGCTGTCAACACCGTGCTGTCAACAGCGTGGTGTCAACACCGTGCTGTTAACACAGTGGTCACCAACGTCGTCAACAGTGGTCAACACAGTGGTCACCAGCGTGGTCAACAGCGTGGTGTCAACACCGTGCTTTCAACAGCGTGCTGTCACCTGCGTGGTGTCAACACCGCGCTGTCAACAGCGTGGTGTCAACACCGCGCTGTCAACAGCGTGGTGTCAACACCGCGCTGTCAACAGCGTGGTGTCAACACCGCGCTGTCAACAGCGTAGTGTCAACACCGCGCTGTCAAAAGCGTGGTGTCAACACCGCGCTGTCAACAGCGTGGTGTCAACACCGTGCTGTCAACACAGTGGTCACCAGCGTGGTCAACAGTGGTCAACATAGTGGTCAACAGCGTGGTGTCAACAGCGTGGTGTCACCTGCGTGGTGTCAACACCGCGCTGTCAACAGCGTGGTGTCAACACCGCGCTGTCAACAGCGTGGTGTCAAAACCGCGCTGTCAACAGCGTGGAGTCAACATCGCGCTGTCAACAGCGTGACAACACCACGCTGTCAACAGCGTGGTGTCAACACCGTGCTGTCAACACAGTAGTCAACAGCGTGGTGTCACACCGGTGTCAACACCGCGCTGTCAACAGCGTGGTGTCAACACCGCGCTGTCAACAGCGTGGTGTCAACACCGCGCTGTCAACAGCGTGGTGTCAACACCGCGCTGTCAACAGCGTGGTGTCAACACCGCGCTGTCAACAGCGTGGTGTCAACACCGCGCTGTCAACAGCGTGGTGTCAACACCGCGCTGTCAACAGCGTGGTGTCAACACCGCGCTGTCAACAGCGTGGTGTCAACACCGCGCTGTCAACAGCGTGGTGTCAACACCGCGCTGTCAACAGCGTGGTGTCAACACCGCGCTGTCAACAGCGTGGTGTCAACACCGCGCTGTCAACATCGTGGTGTCAACACCGCGCTGTCAACAGCGTGGTGTCAACACCGCGCTGTCAAAAGCGTGGTGTCAACACCGTGCTGTCAACACAGTGGTCACCAGCGTGGTCAACAGTGGTCAACATAGTGGTCACCAGCGTGGTCAACAGTGGTCAACAAAGTGGTCAACAGCGTGGTGTCAACACCGCGCTGTCAAGAGCGTGGTGTCAACACCGCGCTGTCAAGAGCGTATTGTCAACACCGCGCTGTCAGCAGCGTGGTGTCAATACCGCGCTGTCAACAGCGTGGTGTCAACGCCGCGCTGTCAACAGCGTGGTGTCAACGCCGCGCTGTCAACAGCGTGGTGTCAACACCGCGCTGTCAAAAGCGTGGTGTCAACACCGCGCTGTCAACAGCGTAGTGTCAACACCGCGCTGTCAAAAGCGTGGTGTCAACACCGCGCTGTCAACAGCGTGGTGTCAACACCGTGCTGTCAACACAGTGGTCACCAGCGTGGTCAACAGTGGTCAACATAGTGGTCAACAGCGTGGTGTCAACAGCGTGCTGTCACCTGCGTGGTGTCAACACCGCGCTGTCAACAGCGTGGCGTCAACACCGCGCTGTCAACAGCGTGGTGTCAACACCGCGCTGTCAACAGCGAGGTTGACACCACGCTGTCAACAGCGTGGTGTCAACACCGTGCTGTCAACACAGTGGTCAACAGCGTGGTGTCAACACCGAGCTGTCAACACAGTGGTCACCAGCGTGGTGTCAACACCGTGCTGTCAACACAGTGGTCAACAGCGTGGTGTCAACACCGAGCTGTCAACACAGTGGTCACCAGCGTGGTCAACAGTGGTCAACATAGTGGTCAACAGCATGGTGTCAACACCGTGCTTTCAACAGCGTGCTGTCACCTGCGTGGTGTCAACACCGCGCTGTCAACAGCGTGGTGTCAACACCGTGCTGTCAACAGCGTGGTGTCAACATCGCGCTGTCAACAGCGTGGTGTCAACAGCGCGCTGTCAACACCGCGCTGTCAACAGCGTGGTGTCAACACCGCGCTGTCAACAGCGTGGAGTCAACACCGCGCTGTCAACAGCGTGGAGTCAACACCACGCTGTCAACAGCGTGGTGTCAACACCGTGCTGTCAACACAGTAGTCAACAGCGTGGTGTCAACACCGCGCTGTCAACAGCGTGGTGTCAACACCGCGCTCTCAACAGCGTGGTGTCAACACTGCGCTCTCAACAGCGTGGTGTCAACACCGCGCTGTCAACAGCGTGGTGTCAACACCGCGCTGTCAACAGCGTGGTGTCAACACCGCGCTGTCAACAGCGTGGTGTCAACACCGCGCTGTCAACAGCGTGGTGTCAACACCGCGCTGTCAACAGCGTGGTGTCAACACCGCGCTGTCAAAAGCGTGGTGTCAACACCGCGCTGTCAACAGCGTGGTGTCAACACCGTGCTGTCAACACAGTGGTCACCAGCGTGGTCAACAGTGGTCAACATAGTGGTCAACAGCGTGGTGTCAACAGCGTGCTGTCACCTGCGTGGTGTCAACACCGCGCTGTCAACAGCGTGGTGTCAACACCGCGCTGTCAACAGCGTGGTGTCAACACCGCGCTGTCAAAAGCGTGGTGTCAACACCGCGCTGTCAACAGCGTGGTGTCAACACCGTGCTGTCAACACAGTGGTCAACAGCGTGGTGTCAACACAGTGGTCAACAGCGTGGTGTCAACACCGAGCTGTCAACACAGTGGTCACCAGCGTGGTGTCAACACCGTGCTGTCAACACAGTGGTCAACAGCGTGGTGTCAACACCGAGCTGTCAACACAGTGGTCACCAGCGTGGTCAACAGTGGTCAACATTGTGGTCAACAGCATGGTGTCAACACCGTGCTTTCAACAGCGTGCTGTCACCTGCGTGGTGTCAACACCGCGCTGTCAACAGCGTGGTGTCAACACCGTTCTGTCAACAGGGTGGTGTCAACACCGCGCTGTCAACAGCGTGGTGTCAACACCGCGCTGTCAACAGCGCGCTGTCAACAGCGTGGTGTCAACACCGCGCTGTCAACAGCGTGGAGTCAACACCGCGCTGTCAACAGCGTGGAGTCAACACCGCGCTGTCAACAGCGTGGAGTCAACACCACGCTGTCAACAGAGTGGTGTCAACACCGTGCTGTCAACACAGTAGTCAACAGCGTGGTGTCAACACCGCGCTCTCAACAGCGCGGTGTCAACACCGCGCTCTCAACAGCGTGGTGTCAACACCGCGCTGTCAACAGCGTGGTGTCAACACCGCGCTGTCAACAGCGTGGTGTCAACACCGCGCTGTCAACAGCGTGGTGTCAACACCGCGCTGTCAACAGCGTGGTGTCAACACCGCGCTGTCAACAGCGTGGTGTCAACACCGCGCTGTCAAAAGCGTGGTGTCAACACCGCGCTGTCAACAGCGTGGTGTCAACACCGTGCTGTCAACACAGTGGTCACCAGCGTGGTCAACAGTGGTCAACATAGTGGTCAACAGCGTGGTGTCAACAGCGTGCTGTCACCTGCGTGGTGTCAACACCGCGCTGTCAACAGCGTGGTGTCAACACCGCGCTGTCAACATCGTGGTGTCAACAACGCGCTGTCAACAGCGTGGTGTCAACACCGCGCTGTCAAAAGCGTGGTGTCAACACCGTGCTGTCAACACAGTGGTCACCAGCGTGGTCAACAGTGGTCAACATAGTGGTCACCAGCGTGGTCAACAGTGGTCAACAAAGTGGTCAACAGCGTGGTGTCAACACCGCGCTGTCAAGAGCGTGGTGTCAACACCGCGCTGTCAAGAGCGTATTGTCAACACCGCGCTGTCAGCAGCGTGGTGTCAATACCGCGCTGTCAACAGCGTGGTGTCAACGCCGCGCTGTCAACAGCGTGGTGTCAACGCCGCGCTGTCAACAGCGTGGTGTCAACGCCGCGCTGTCAACAGCGTGGTGTCAACACCGCGCTGTCAAAAGCGTGGTGTCAACACCGCGCTGTCAACAGCGTAGTGTCAACACCGCGCTGTCAAAAGCGTGGTGTCAACACCGCGCTGTCAACAGCGTGGTGTCAACACCGTGCTGTCAACACAGTGGTCACCAGCGTGGTCAACAGTGGTCAACATAGTGGTCAACAGCGTGGTGTCAACAGCGTGCTGTCACCTGCGTGGTGTCAACACCGCGCTGTCAACAGCGTGGTGTCAACACCGCGCTGTCAACAGCGTGGTGTCAACACCGCGCTGTCAACAGCGAGGTTGACACCACGCTGTCAACAGCGTGGTGTCAACACAGTGCTGTCAACACAGTGGTCAACAGCGTGGTGTCAACACCGAGCTGTCAACACAGTGGTCACCAGCGTGGTGTCAACACCGTGCTGTCAACACAGTGGTCAACAGCGTGGTGTCAACACCGAGCTGTCAACACAGTGGTCACCAGCGTGGTCAACAGTGGTCAACATAGTGGTCAACAGCATGGTGTCAACACCGTGCTTTCAACAGCGTGCTGTCACCTGCGTGGTGTCAACACCGCGCTGTCAACAGCGTGGTGTCAACACCGTGCTGTCAACAGCGTGGTGTCAACACCGCGCTGTCAACAGCGTGGTGTCAACACCGCGCTGTCAACAGCGTGGAGTCAACACCGCGCTGTCAACAGCGTGGAGTCAACACCGCGCTGTCAACAGCGTGGAGTCAACACCACGCTGTCAACAGCGTGGTGTCAACACCGTGCTGTCAACACAGTAGTCAACAGCGTGGTGTCAACACCGCGTTGTCAACAGCGTGGTGTCAACACCGCGCTCTCAACAGCGTGGTGTCAACACCGCGCTCTGAACAGCGTGGTGTCAACACCGCGCTGTCAACAGCGTGGTGTCAACACCGCGCTGTCAAAAGCGTGGTGTCAACACCGCGCTGTCAACAGCGTGGTGTCAACACCGTGCTGTCAACACAGTGGTCACCAGCGTGGTCAACAGTGGTCAACATAGTGGTCAACAGCGTGGTGTCAACAGCGTGCTGTCACCTGCGTGGTGTCAACACCGCGCTGTCAACAGCGTGGTGTCAACACCGCGCTGTCAACATCGTGGTGTCAACACCGCGCTGTCAACAGCGTGGTGTCAACACCGCGCTGTCAAAAGCGTGGTGTCAACACCGTGCTGTCAACACAGTGGTCACCAGCGTGGTCAACAGTGGTCAACATAGTGGTCACCAGCGTGGTCAACAGTGGTCAACAAAGTGGTCAACAGCGTGGTGTCAACACCGCGCTGTCAAGAGCGTGGTGTCAACACCGCGCTGTCAAGAGCGTGGTGTCAACACCGCGCTGTCAGCAGCGTGGTGTCAACACGGCGCTGTCAACAGCGTGGTGTCAACGCCGCGCTGTCAACAGCGTGGTGTCAACGCCGCGCTGTCAACAGCGTGGTGTCAACGCCGCGCTGTCAACAGCGTGGTGTCAACGCCGCGCTGTCAACAGCGTGGTGTCAACACCGCGCTGTCAACAGCGTGGTGTCAACACCGAGCTGTCAACAGCGTGGTGTCAACACCGAGCTGTCAACAGCGTGGTGTCAACACCGAGCTGTCAACAGCGTGCTGTCAACAGCGTGGTGTCAACAGTGTGGTGTCAACACCGTGGTGTCAACAGTGTGGTGTCAACACCGTGGTGTCAACAGTGTGGTGTCAACACCGTGCTGTCAACAGTGTGGTGTCAACACCGTGCTGTCAACAGTGTGGTGTCAATACCGTGCTGTCAACAGTGTGGTGTCAACCCCGTGCTGTCAACAGTGTGGTGTCAACAGTGTGGTGTCAACACCGTGCTGTCAACAGTGTGGTGTCAACACCGTGCTGTCAACAGTGTGGTGTCAACACCGTGCTGTCAACAGTGTGGTGTCAACACCGTGCTGTCAACAGTGTGGTGTCAACACCGTGCTGTCAACAGTGTGGTGTCAACACCGTGCTGTCAACAGTGTGGTGTCAACACCGTGCTGTCAACAGTGTGGTGTCAACACCGTGCTGTCAACAGTGTGGTGTCACCACCGTGCTGTCAACAGTGTGGTGTCAACACCGTGCTGTCAACAGTGTGGTGTCAACACCGTGCTGTCAACAGTGTGGTGTCAACACCGTGCTGTCAACAGTGTGGTGTCAACACCGTGCTGTCAACAGTGTGGTGTCAACACCGTGCTGTCAACAGTGTGGTGTCAACACCGTGCTGTCAACAGTGTGGTGTCAACACCGTGCTGTCAACAGTGTGGTGTCAACACCGTGCTGTCAACAGTGTGGTGTCAACACCGTGCTGTCAACACCGTGCTGTCAACACCGTGCTGTCAACACCGTGCTGTCAACACCGTGCTGTCAACACCGTGCTGTCAACACAGTGGTCACCAGCGTGGTCAACAGTGGTCAACATAGTGGTCAACAGCGTGGTGTCAACAGCGTGCTGTCACCTGCGTGGTGTCAACACCGCGCTGTCAACAGCGTGGTGTCAACACCGCGCTGTCAACATCGTGGTGTCAACACCGCGCTGTCAACAGCGTGGTGTCAACACCGCGCTGTCAAAAGCGTGGTGTCAACACCGTGCTGTCAACACAGTGGTCACCAGCGTGGTCAACAGTGGTCAACATACTGGTCACCAGCGTGGTCAACAGTGGTCAACAAAGTGGTCAACAGCGTGGTGTCAACACCGCGCTGTCAAGAGCGTGGTTTCAACACCGCGCTGTCAAGAGCGTGGTGTCAACACCGCGCTGTCAGCAGCGTGGTGTCAACACCGCGCTGTCAACAGCGTGGTGTCAACGCCGCGGTGTCAACAGCGTGGTGTCAACGCCGCGCTGTCAACAGCGTGGTGTCAACACCGCGCTGTCAACAGCGTGGTGTCAACACCGCGCTGTCAACAGCGTGGTGTCAACACCGAGCTGTCAACAGCGTGGTGTCAACACCGAGCTGTCAACAGCGTGGTGTCAACACCGAGCTGTCAACAGCGTGGTGTCAACACCGAGCTGTCAACAGCGTGGTGTCAACAGCGTGGTGTCAACACTGTGCTGTCAACACCGTGCTGTCAACAGTGTGGTGTCAACACCGTGCTGTCAGCACCGTGCTGTCAACACCGTTCTGTTAACAGCGTGGTGTCAACACTGTGCTGTTAACAGCGTGATGTCAACACCGTGCTGTCAACAGCGTGGTGTCAACACCGTGCTGTCAACAGCGTGGTGTCAACACCGTGCTGTCAACAGCGTGGTGTCAACAGCGTGGTGTCAACACCGTGCTGTGAACAGCGTGCTGTGAACAGCGTGGTGTCAACAGCGTGGTGTCAACACCGTGCTGTCAACAGCGTGGTGTCAACAGCGTGCTGTGAACAGCGTGGTGTCAACAGCGTGGTGTCAACAACGTGGTGTCAACAGCGTGGTGTCAACAACGTGGTGTCAACACCGCGCTGTCAACAGCGTGATCTCAACACCGCGCTGTCAACAGCGTGGTCTCAACACCGCGCTGTCAACAGCGTGGTCTCAACACCGCGCTGTCAACAGCGTGGTGTCAACACCGCGCTGTCAACAGCGTGGTCTCAACACCGCGCTGTCAACAGCGTGGTCTCAACACCGCGCTGTCAACAGCGTGGTCTCAACACCGCGCTGTCAACAGCGTGGTGTCAACACCGCGCTGTCAACAGCGTGGTGTCAACACCGCGCTGTCAACAGCGTGGTGTCAACACCGCGCTGTCAACAGCGTGGTGTCAACACCGCGCTGTCAACAGCGTGGTGTCAACACCGCGCTGTCAACAGCGTGGTGTCAACACCGCGCTGTCAACAGCGTGGTGTCAACACCGCGCTGTCAACAGCGTGGTGTCAACACCGCGCTGTCAACAGCGTGGTGTCAACACCGCGCTGTCAACAGTGTGGTGTCAACACCGTGTCAACAGTGTGGTGTCAACACCGTGGTGTCAACACCGTGGTGTCAACACCGTGGTGTCAACAGTGTGGTGTCAACACCGTGGTGTCAACAGTGTGGTGTCAACACCGTGGTGTCAACAGTGTGGTGTCAACACCGTGGTGTCAACAGTGTGGTGTCAACACCGTGGTGTCAACAGTGTGGTGTCAACACCGTGCTGTCAACAGTGTGGTGTCAACAGTGGTGTCAACACCGCGCTGTCAACAGTGTGGTGTCAACACCGCGCTGTCAACAGTGTGGTGTCAACACCGCGCTGTCAACAGTGTGGTGTCAACACCGTGCTGTCAACAGTGTGGTGTCAACACCGTGGTGTCAACAGTGTGGTGTCAACACCGTGCTGTCAACAGTGTGGTGTCAACACCGTGCTGTCAACAGTGTGGTGTCAACACCGTGCTGTCAACAGTGTGGTGTCAACACCGTGCTGCCAACAGTGTGGTGTCACCACCGTGCTGTCAACAGTGTGGTGTCACCACCGTGCTGTCAACAGTGTGGTGTCAACACCGTGCTGTCAACAGTGTGGTGTCAACACCGTGTTGTCAACAGTGTGGTGTCACCACCGTGCTGTCAACAGTGTGGTGTCAACACCGTGCTGTCAACAGTGTGGTGTCAACACCGTGCTGTCAACAGTGTGGTGTCAACACCGTGCTGTCAACAGTGTGGTGTCAACACCGTGCTGTCAACAGTGTGGTGTCAACACCGTGCTGTCAACAGTGTGGTGTCAACACCGTGGTGTCAACACCGTGGTGTCAACACCGTGGTGTCAACACCGTGGTGTCAACACCGTGCTGTCAACACCGTGCTGTCAACACCGTGCTGTCAACGCCGTGCTGTCAACGCCGTGCTGTCAACGCCGTGCTGTCAACACCGTGCTGTCAACACCGTGCTGTCAACACCGTGGTGTCAACAGCGTGCTGTGAACAGCGTGGTGTCAACAGCGTGGTGTCAACAGCGTGGTGTCAACACCGTGCTGTCAACACCGTGCTGTGAACAGCGTGGTGTCAACAGCGTGCTGTGAACAGCGTGGTGTCAACAGCGTGGTGTCAACAACGTGGTGTCAACACCGCGATGTTAACAGCGTGGTCTCAACACCGCGCTGTCAACAGCGTGGTGTCAACACCGCGCTGTCAACAGCGTGGTGTCAACACCGCGCTGTCACCAGCGTGGTGTCAACACCGCGCTGTCACCAGCGTGGTGTCAACACCGCGCTGTAAACAGCGTGGTGTCAACACCGCGCTGTCAACAGCGTGGTGTCAACACCGCGCTGTCAACAGCGTGGTGTCAACACCGCGCTGTCAACAGCGTGGTGTCAACACCGCGCTGTCAACAGCGTGGTGTCAACACCGCGCTGTCAACAGCGTGGTGTCAACACCGCGCTGTCAACAGCGTGGTGTCAACACCGCGCTGTCAACAGCGTGGTGTCAACACCGCGCTGTCAACAGCGTGGTGTCAACACCGCGCTGTCAACAGCGTGGTGTCAACCCCGCGCTGTCAAAAGATTGGTGTCAACACCGCGCTGTCAACAGCGTGGTGTCAACACCGCGCTGTCAACAGCGTGGTGTCAACACCCTGCTGTCAACAGCGTGGTGTCAACACCGCGCTGTCAACAGCGTGGTGTCAACACCGCGCTGTCAACAGAGTGGTGTCAACACCGCGCTGTCAACAGCGTGGTGTCAACACCGTGCTGTCAACAGCGTGGTGTCAACACCGTGCTGTCAACAGCGTGGTGTCAACACCGTGCTTTCAACAGTGTGGTGTCAACACCGTGCTGTCAACAGTGTGGTGTCAACACCGTGCGGTCAACACCGTGCGGTCATCACCGTGCTGTCAACGCCGTTCTGTCTACAGTGTGGTGTCAACACCGTGCTATCAACTGTGGGGTGTCAACACCGTGCTGTCAACAGTGTGGTGTCAACACCGTGCTGTCAACAGTGTGATGTCAACAGTGTGGTGTCAACACCGTGCTGTCAATAGTGTGATGTCAACAGCGTGGTGTCAACACCGTGCTGTCAACAGCGTGGTGTCAACACCGTGCTGTCAACAGCGTGGTGTCAACACCGTGCTGTCAACAGTGTGGTGTCAACACCGTGCTGTGAACAGTGTGGTGTCAACACCGAGCTGTCAACAGTGTGGTGTCAACACCGAGCTGTCAACAGTGTGGTGTCAACAGGGTGGTGTCAACACCGAGCTGTCAAAAGTGTGCTGTCAACACCATGCTGTCAACAGTGTGGTGTCAACACCGAGCTGTCAACAGTGTGGTGTCAACAGTGTGGTGTCAACACCGTGCTGTCAACAGTGTGGTGTCAACACCGTGCTGTCAACACCGTGCTGGCAACAGTGTGGTGTCAACAGCGTGGTGTTAACAGAGTGGTGTCAACATCGTGCTGTCAACACCGTGCTGTCAACAGTGTGTTGTCAACACCGTGGTGTCAACAGTGTGGTGTCAACAGTGTGGTGTCAACACCGTGCTGTCAACAGTGTGGTGTCAACACCACGCTGTCGAAAGTGTGGTGTCAAAAGTGTGGTGTCAACACTGTGGTATCAACAGTGTGGTGTCAACACCGTGCTGTCAACAGTGTGGTGTCAACACCACGCTGTCAACAGTATGGTGTCAACACCACGCTGTCAACAGTGTGATGTCAACAGCGTGGTGTCAACACCGTGCTGTCAACACCGTGGTGTCAACAACGAGCTGTCAACATTGTGGTGTCAACAGCGTGGTGTCAACACCGTGCTGTCAACAGTGTGGTGTCAACACCGAGCTGTCAACAGTGTGGTGTCAACAGCGTGGTGTCAACACCGTGCTGTCAACACCGTGCTGTCAACAGTGTGGTGTCAACACCACGCTGTCAACAGTGTGGTGTCAACACCACGCTGTCAACAGTGTGGTGTCAACACCACGCTGTCAACAGTGTGGTGTCAACACCGTGGTGTCAACAGTGTGGTGTCAACACCGTGGTGTCAACAGTGTGGTGTCAACACCGTGGTGTCAACAGTGTGGTGTCAACAACGCGGTGTCAACAGTGTGGTGTCAACACCGTGGTGTCAACAGTGTGGTGTCAACACCGTGGTGTCAACAGTGTGGTGTCAACACCGTGGTGTCAACAGTGTGGTGTCAACACCATGGTGTCAACAGTGTGGTGTCAACACCGTGCTGTCAACAGTGTGGTGTCAACACCGTGCTGTCAACAGTGTGGTGTCAACACCGTGCTGTCAACAGTGTGGTGTCAACACCGTGCTGTCAACAGTGTGGTGTCAACACCGTGCTGTCAACAGTGTGGTGTCAATACCGTGCTGTCAACAGTGTGGTGTCAACCCCGTGCTGTCAACAGTGTGGTGTCAACACCGTGCTGTCAACAGTGTGGTGTCAACACCGTGCTGTCAACAGTGTGGTGTCAACACCGTGCTGTCAACAGTGTGGTGTCAACACCGTGCTGTCAACAGTGTGGTGTCACCACCGTGCTGTCAACAGTGTGGTGTCAACACCGTGCTGTCAACAGTGTGGTGTCACCACCGTGCTGTCAACAGTGTGGTGTCAACACCGTGCTGTCAACAGTGTGGTGTCAACACCGTGCTGTCAACAGTGTGGTGTCAACACCGTGCTGTCAACAGTGTGGTGTCAACACCGTGCTGTCAACAGTGTGGTGTCAACAGCGTGGTGTCAACAGTGTGGTGTCACTACCGTGCTGTCAACAGTGTGGTGTCAACACCGTGCTGTCAACAGTGTGGTGTCAACACCGTGCTGTCAACAGTGTGGTGTCAACACCGTGCTGTCAACAGTGTGGTGTCAACACCGTGCTGTCAACAGTGTGGTGTCAACAGTGTGG
>WNGS01158582.1:0-12552 GCA_020271785.1 Procambarus virginalis
TGACCAACTCTGGGGAGGACAGGGAAGGCGTGGCCAGCTCTGGTAGGCCAGTGGGAGTGACCAACACTGGGGTGGCCAGGGGGGCGTTACCATCAGTCCCGGGGGGTAATACCTGCTGCACCTTCACTGTCCAGTCATTACCGCTGGGGTCCCCATCCAACAACTCGCCTTAGACGACTCTTGGGCTGACGCTCGTCCTTGTTTGTTGGTAAGTTACACAAGCTTGTATTTGTTCATGTTGGCATTTTGGCAGATGAGAAGTAAATATTTATCAACCAACATCAGAATTAAGAAGGAAGATTGATATTTAAATGTAGTTCATTGTTTGTGATTACGTTTGTATTGTTACCGTTGATGAGCTTCAGTTATATATTGATGCCAGTAGGAATTATTAGCGAGTGATACGTAGGAAAATGTGTGATGTACGAGGAGTATAAAATGGTGTTGATAATGTATATAAATGTTTAAGGTGTGTTCCTGGGTGTTGCATAACGTGTGTCAGTGAGTGTTGTTCTAGGTGTTGCATAACGTGTGTCAGTGAGTGTTGCTCTAGGTGTTGCATAACGTGTGTCAGTGAGTGTTGTTCTAGGTGTTGCATAACGTGTGTCAGTGAGTATTGTTCTAGGTGTTGCATAACGTGTGTCAGTGAGTGTTGTTCTAGGTGTTGCATAACGTGTGTCAGTGAGTATTGTTCTAGGTGTTGCATAACGTGTGTCAGTGAGTGTTTTTCTGGGTGTTGCATAACGTGTGTCAGTGAGTGTTGTCCTAGGTATTGCATAACGTGTGTCAGTGAGTGTTGTCCTGGGTATTGCACAACGTGTGTCAGTGAGTGTTGTCCTGGGTATTGCATAACGTGTGTCAGTGAGTGTTGTTCTGGGTGTTGCATAACGTGTGTCAGTGAGTGTTGTCCTGGGTGTTGCATAACGTGTGTCAGTGAGTGTTGTTCTGGTTATTGCATAACGTGTGTCAGTGAGTGTTGTTCTAGGTGTTGCATAACGTGTGTCAGTGAGTGTTGTCCTGTATGTTGCATAACGTGTGTCAGTGAGTGTTGTCCTGGGTATTGCACAACGTGTGTCAGTGAGTGTTGTCCTGGGTATTGCATAACGTGTGTCAGTGAGTGTTGTTCTAGGTGTTGCATAACGTGTGTCAGTGAGTGTTGTCCTGGGTGTTGCATAACGTGTGTCAGTGAGTGTTGTCCTGGGTGTTGCATAACGTGTGTCAGTGCGTGTTTTTCTGGGTGTTGCATAACGTGTGTCAGTGAGTGTTGTCCTGGGTATTGCATAACGTGTGTCAGTGAGTGTTGTCCTGGGTGTTGCATAACGTGTGTCAGTGAGTGTTGTCCTGGGTGTTGCATAACGTGTGTCAGTGAGTGTTGTCCTGGGTATTGCATAACGTGTGTCAGTGAGTGTTGTCCCTGGGTATTGCATAACGTGTGTCAGTGAGTGTTGTCCTGGGTGTTGCATAACGTGTGTCAGCGAGTGTTGTCTTGGGTGTTGCATAACGTGTGTCAGTGAGTGTTGTCCTGGGTGTTGCATAACGTGTGTCAGCGAGTGTTGTCCTGGGTGTTGCATAACGTGTGTCAGTGAGTGTTGTCCTGGGTGTTGCATAACGTGTGTCAGTGAGTGTTGTCTTGGGTGTTGCATAACGTGTGTCAGTGAGTGTTGTCCTGGGTGTTGCATACCGTGTGTCAGCGAGTGTTGTCCTGGGTATTGCATAACTTGAGTCAGTGAGTGTTGTCTTGGGTGTTGCATAATGTGTGTCAGTGAGTGTTGTCTTGGGTGTTGCATAACGTGTGTCAGTGAGTGTTGTCCTGGGTGTTGCATAACGTGTGTCAGCGAGTGTTGTCCTGGGTGTTGCATAACGTGTGTCAGCGAGTGTTGTCCTGGGTGTTGCATAACGTGTGTCAGTGAGTGTTGTCCTGGGTGTTGCATAACGTGTGTCAGCGAGTGTTGTCCTGGGTGTTGCATAACGTGTGTCAGTGAGTGTTGTCCTGGGTGTTGCTTGAGCTGTATTTGGGTGTATCTGAACAAGTACAATGACGCAGATAAGGAAAGGTATTCCACTGCTACTTTTTGCTGGTAAATGTTCTGAAACAATTTGCTTATAATCTTGCTTCACAAATTACTTATTTTTCTCTGGTCTGCAATCTATCCAGGAACCATGAATGAATTACACTAATTCATGTTACTGTGAATTAATGAGATTCGTTGATGAAGATTAACTCCGTGTTTGCTTTCTTGAAGTATTGTTGATGCGTTTGTGAAGACCACAGCTCCAGTCTCAGGCTTCTGTTAACAGAGAAGTCGAATATCACACTGATGTTATTGGTATGAATGTTATTACATATAATAGTGCTTTTAAACTATACTCGCTGTTACAATGGGTTTAGCAAAAGCAGTAAACATATTTAATATTTATTAAATCATTTTCTTTGACGAAAAAATAGTTTTATGCATTATTATGAAACAAAATGGAAAATCAATTAAACTGTAGGAGCCTAAACCTTGGAGCGATGTTGTTTTAATAAAATAAAGCCAAAATCAACTAGTGACAAACCCATGGATGTGTACCTGAGGATCACTGTGACAATGACAAGTATCTTGAAAGAAAGGGAGATAACATGGGAGAGTGCCAAGCCATTACGACTACATAGCACTGGAAAGGAATCCGGATAGGGATGTGGGATGGGACGGGGTGGGAAAAGGATTGGTATCTGGAGTTTGAAGGAACTTTTTGAAAGTAAACACGCGGCCTACTATGTGTATCTGTTGAGCGACATTATATTAGGTTCCACATTAATCACATTATTAAGTAGGAGAAAATTGTGTTGTACAGTTGGAGTGCTGGGAATATTCATTAAAAACACACAACTATAATCTGTGGTTGATATAATAATGTTCTCGTGGTGCTGCAGTCAAAATACTGAACGATTATTTGAATGTGTGGAGGCTCGGACACACAACATGTGTGTCATCTGGAGAAGATGACACATGCCACATGTGCCTGAGCAGTGGTGAATGAGGTTTACAAATGTATACTCGAGCACCAACGGGTTCCAGACATAGATCGTCACATCCCTCTTTCACCTGAGGTCGGTTTCCTTCAAGACCAATCAGAAGGAAGAGTGACAATTATTAATTATTTATATTATTATTTTAATAATTATTATAATAATAATTATTGTATTTAATAATTATCACTCTTCCTCCTGCTTGGTCTTGAAGCAAGCCGGCCTCAGGTGAAAGAGGGCTGTGAGGATCTCTGAACTCATAGCTGCGGGACTGGGATGTCCACCTCCTGGGGCTCGTGCGGCCCAAACTTTCAGATGGCTGGGGTCGTTCTCGCCGTTGCTGGGTGGCCCTTTTCCGGCCCTGACCACGGCGGTCTCCGGGATTGGAGTCCCTGTGCCTTCTTACACCAACTTCGAGGTCAACTCCGGAGCTCACAGTTCCTGCGACGGCACTGGAACCAATCGTTTTGGCGTTTGCCTTTCCATTGGAGACTTTCGGCGCTATGGAGAGGGCGGACCTCCTGCTAGGGTAACAGCTTCTCCGTATCAACCTACCCTGGCTTTGCGCCCTGGAGAGACCACTCCAGACCAACAACCAGAGCGCAACTCCACAGTTTCCTGAGATTGATGAATGCCTACTAATACTATTACTACTCCAGCGAAGATCTATTTCATAAACAATTGGTAAGGTGTATTGGAGTCAATTACAAGGTGTTCTGGAGTCAATGGCAAGGAGTACTGGAGTCAGCAGTGTGATATAAACGTCTATGGTAAAGCACAAGAGCGTGTCAACCACAGTTACAGCCCCGCTCCTGTGCCAGGTAAGTCCAATACGGGCTCACCATAGCCCGTGCTACTTAGAACTATTTGTTCCCAGTAGCTGAATCCTAAACAACAACAACAGCACAAGGGTGTCAATGGTGTTGCTAAGCTCAGTTGAGTAGAATAGTAAAGTTATGGGTGTTGTACAGTAGTTAATGATGGGACACACAGTTGAGCTGATAGTGTGGGGAATTTTCCCAGCATGAATTAATTTGTTTATATTCTTTATATATTAAATTGTTAGATTATTAAGTTTATTTTATTTCATTACTGATTCAAGCGGACTGTGTATTTAAAACCGGACTGTATGTTAAGAAATTTTCCTGCTAGGATTTTTCGTACTCAAAAACACTTGGGGGGGTTATTACACATAGCCTATCAATCAATAATTATAATTTTATAGAAATTGCTACGATTTGCTAGTCTACAGCTTAAATGTATTAGTTAAATAGAAACCACAGCTTAGATGTTATATAGACAATTGCTTACTGAATAAGCCATGCACACATGCTGATCATCTGAGCCGTATCGTCTCGTGTCCCCTGACGTCGCGTGTTCATGCAGCACTAAGAAATTCGTTGTTGTTATCTTCTTCCACTCAGTTTTACCTGAGAATTAAGTACATAGTCACATACGCAATAACTGTATGGTGAAGATATCTAGAGAAATGGGAGTTAAATTTATGCAAATTATATTTACCCGTTTCGGGGGATGGGCCAGGTATCTTAACTGTTTAACGAATAGTACATGTGCTCACAATAACGTATCTGTTAATTAACGGGAATAGAACATTTCCTTAGGCTAGCGACGTTGTTGTCAATAACAGGACTTCGGAATCTCAACAACACTCAAGATTCGCAGGAAGGTCCAGAACTCGCACAAGCGTGTTCTCTGGGCTCTGTTGATTTTTCTAACATGGTGTGTCTCCCCCCCCCCCCCCCCTACAGGCTCGGGGACGCGTCCACGCGATAATGACGTTCTAAATCCGTCATTATCGACCTAGAGAAGTAGACTTTGAATTTTCTTTTAATTTAGTGACATCTAGTCCTGGAGAATACTGTTTTATCTGATTTAATCCTCCGACTGGCATTTTAAAGATATGTGTTTTGGATAAATAAATATTCGAGTGACGTGGCAAATGTCCCATTTTATCTGAGAATCCACAAATTACATTTTCTTTTTAATGATACTCTTAGTTAAATTTGCGCTTATCTTCTCGAGGTTATCTTGAGATGATTTCGGGGCTTACCGTCCCCGCGGCCCGGTCCTCGACCAGGCCTCCATTTTGTTACACACCCTCCCAGGAAGCAGCTCGTAGCAGCTGTCTAACTCCCAGGTACCTGTTTACTGGTAGGTAACAGGGGCATCAGAGTGAAAGAAACATTTTGCCAGTTTGTTTCCGCCTCCACCGGGGATCGAACCCGGCACCTCAGGACTATGAATCCGAAGGGCTGGCCACCCAGCTGTCAGGCGTCCTAATTTAGTTATTTGTCTAACATAACAGCATTAGCTTTGTGTGTTAGGGTTTAGTATTCATCGTTGGAAATTTCCGACAAATGGTGCAGCGAAACTTAGTAAATGGTTTTGATTATTGGAATTTAAAAGTGAGTTCAGTGTAGTTTATTGGGCTGGAAAATGAAGTTAATTGGTTATCCTAGTGAAGTTAATTGGTTATCAAAATGAAGTTAATTGATTATCCTAGTGAAGTTAATTGGTTATCAAAATGAAGTTATTGGTTATCATAGTCCATTTAATTGGTTACTATAATGAAGCAAATGGTTTATCATAATGAAGATAATTGGTTATCATAGTAAAGTTAATTGGATATTACAGAAAAATTAATTGGTTATGATAGGTATGGGATTTTTCTCCTCAACTTACTTCCGTGAATTAATTCTTGAAGCAGAGTGTAAATTAAAACATATCTGAGACAAATATATTAATGTAAAACACCAGCAGAATTTTTCTAGAATAAAACATCTGTTGAATTACTCTATTAATAAAACACCTGCAGAATTCTGCAGAAAAGAATTCTGCATTTCACTCAGGCAATGAAATAATTGTAGAATTACTCTATCAATAAAAGACCAAGCTACAATTATTACTCCTGTAAACAAATGAAAGTTGAAGACATAGGTGGATGAGGCAACGTGGACTCCTTCACGTAGTGTAGATGTCGGGGAGAAAGGGTCCGTTACAGTACTATGTCACTGTTTTTGCATATTGGCCCAGGAGTTCCACATTTAACGATATAATCTTTATAAATAAAAATGTAAATGTTCGTTTGTTCAAATTGCTAATCTCCGAAAGTTCTTCATCAATTGCTTTGAAATTTTCCGCATCGTTTTTTAAAAACGTTTTATTCACATCCGAACAGGTTTTTATATACATACTATATAGATATCACGTTTGTGATGGGAAAACCATGTTTTTTTTCATGAGAGGGAAATCTTCGAAACATCTGTACCAATTGGTTTAAAATTTTGACACAAAATTGCCTTCGAATAGGCGCGTGTTTTTATATGCCTGCTATATACATGCCTCACCTGTGACAGGAAAAACATGCCTTTGTTAATAAACAGCGCCATTTTTTGGACGTAAGAGCAACACATGGCGTAATCTTCTATAGTTCTTTACCAATTGCTTTGAATTTTGACACAACATTCTATTCGAATATGCACGCCTTTTTATGTATAGCTACTATATAGATGGGTATTTTTATATAACTACTATACACTTGTGACAGGTAAAAAGATGCTAAAAAAAGCTCCATCTGTTGCACGTAATAGCAACAGACGCTATACTAAATATGTTACGATTCCATTTCAATGTTTTTCAATTGCATTGATAAACTGAATTTTCATAGATTTTGATTTATTTTCATTTTTATTTAATTATTTTGTGTGACATTGCGTTGGAATTAAGCTGTATTGTTTGCCATACCGTTCATTTCGTAAGTATAAGTATAAGTATAGATGCCACATCTGTGACAGGAAAAAAATATTTATTTTTTAAGAAACAGTGCCATCTGTTGCACGTAGGAGCAACATATGGTATACTAAATATGTTACATATGGTATACTAAATATTTTAATGTTTCTGATTGCATTGCTGTGTTGTTTACCATACCGTTTATTTCATGAGTGTAATTATAGATGCCACACCTGTGACAGGCAAAAACATCCTTTTTTTAGGAAACAGCGCATTCTGCTGCACGTAAGAGCAACACACGCTATACTAAATATGTTGATTCCATTTCAATGTTTCTGATTTCACTGATAAATTGAATTTTTATAGATTTCTTTTTTTTTCATTTTGATTGAATTATTTTGTGTGACTGCATTGGAATTGAGTTGTATTTTTTCCTACCGTTCATTTCGTGAGTTTTTTTCTTTTTTTTCGTTTTTGAATTAAAAAAAAAACGTTTAAAAACGTTTTTAACATTGTTTTTTCCTTATATTTCAATAATGGGAACATCAGATCGTTTAATGTTCTCAATTTTCTGATGGGAACATCAGATCATTTGGGAATACATGGAACAAGGGAGTGGGGAATGGTGGTAGAAAGAGGGTATGGGAGTTTGGGATAATGGGGAGGATGAGGGGACAGGGGGAGGATGAGGGGACAGGGGAGGGGGTAATTGTCAGGAGGACGAAGGGACAGGGGAGTTGGGGATGGTGGGGACGAGGGAGAGGAGAATGGAGAATGATGGGGACGACATGGGGACAGGGGAGTGGCTGATGATGGGGAGGACCAGGGACCAGGGAGGGGGAATGGTAGGAAGGAAGAGAGGATGGGGGAGTGGGAGATGGTACAGAGGATGAGGGGGACAGTGGAGTGGGGAATGGTTAGGAGGATGAAGGGACGCTGGATTAAGGGAAGGTGGGGAGGACAAGGGACGGAAGAGGGATGAATGGTGGGGAGGACGAGGGAATGGAGGAGTGGGGACTAGTTGGGAGAACGAGGGGATGGGGGAGTGAGGAATGGTTGGGAGGACGAGGGGACGGGGGAAGTTGGGGGGAATGGTGGGGGAGGACTGGGGAGACAGAGGAAGTTTGCTGTGGCCATGCGTTGCTGAGCCACAGCAATGCGTGGCCGGGTACAGCTAGTGAAACAATAGAATTATTAGCAGATGCAGTTTAATGCTGATAAATATAAGTTTAGAGGCTTGGTAGTGATGATAGAGCTACAAGATACGAGCTAGATGGTGTTGAGATTGCTAAGTCGGATTGTGAAAGGGATCTGGGAGATATAATTAGTAACAATTTTAAACCAAAAGATCAATGCATGAATGTTAGCAATAAGGCAAATAGGACACTGGGATTTATTAATCGAAGCGTTAGTAACAAGACACCTGGTGTGGTTCTCCAGCTATATCTTGCTCTGGTTAGGCCCCATTTAGATTATGCAGTTCAGTTTTGGTCGCCGTACTACACAATGGATATAAATTCACTTGAACGTGTCCAGCTTAGGATGACAAAGTTAATTCCCCAAATTAGAAACCTGTTATATGAAAAAAGATTAACAAAGCTGAAATTGCATTCACTCGAAAGGCGAAGAGTTAGGGGGTGACATGACAGAGGTTTACAAGTGGATGAATGGACATAACAAAGGGGATATTAAAAGGGTATTAAAAGTATCAACACAAGACAGAACACGAAACAATGGGTATAAATTAGATAAGTTTAGATTTAGGAAAGACATTTAGGTAAATAATTTAGGTAAATTTTTTGGTAAATACTGGTTCAGTAACAGGGTTGTTGATTTGTGGAACCAATTACCGCGTAATGTGATGGAGGTGGGGTCCCTTGATTGTTTCATACATGGGTTGGACATGTATATGAGTGGGACTGGGTGGTTATCAATAGGAGCTGCCTTGTATGGGCTAATAGGCCTTCTGCCTTTGTTCTTAAGTTCTTATTAAAGCAAAAACACAATTTCATTTTCGCCCACGCTGTCCAGACCATAAACAGTGATAAGTATTGCCTCGCCTAATTATCGAAAATATTTGTGGTATATTATTTATTGAGCACAAATCCTAAATATTTATAATTGAACTTACTATTTCAACAATTAAATAATATTAAAGATTAATCTACTCACTTGCTTTTGGGTAACAATCCCCTAAATGGTGCCGTTAATAACAGGTAAATAAAATGACGTATATTTTAGTATAACCATCACAACTATACTAGGTAATAGGTTCGTGGGTGCTCAGGACGACGTCTATAGCCGAACCTACTCTCCTTGGACAAGAGTGAGCAAAGTATCTTGTGGTTGTTAAGCCATCCGGCTCAACAAATGCAATTAACATCACCATTCATTTTTGCAGCGTGTTGTGCCATCTTTTAGTGAGTTTGTTTAGTCTCTGGATCATCACTGGTTATTTGTGAAAAGAACTAAAGTTATCAGTTACTAGATGATTAGGAAACTCTCCGTGTCAGGACGGGTGCAGCAGCCACGGTGTTGTCGTAGCTTCGTGTTGATCAGCGAGGTAATAGCCACTCTGACCCACCTGCCGGCGACTGGGAAACATTTTATATATTCAATTTAATCAGTGATTATTATGTGTTTGTTGGTTGTAATAACTGCCGTTGCATTAAACTCAGGCACATTTGATAAAGTGTTACCAATACTAATAAAAAAAAACTGAAAACACCTAAACAAAAATTGCAGTGAAGTCAACAGGTTATTACAGTGAAGTTAATTGGATGTTGCAATTAAGTAAATTTATATTAGCAGTGAAGTTAATAGGCGGTCATAGAAAAGTCAATTGGTTATCGCAGTGGAGCGATTGGCTATCGCAGTGATGTTATTCGTTTATCAGTGATGTCAACAGGTAATCGAAGTCGAGTCTATAATAGAGTGCAGTAGTGTAAGAAAGTAAAGCAGTATACGATGTATATTATGCAGTATATTACAGTTAACTTGGGTGGAATGAGTTTAGTAATGTAGTACAGTGGAGTTGATGGTACAACAGAGTGGAGTTGATGGTACCACACACTATAGCTGCTGGTATTGAACAGTGGAGTTGGTGACACTGCACGGTAGAGTTGATGGTACAACAGAGTGGAGTTTTTGGTACAACACAGTAGAGTTGGTGGTATTGAACAGTGGAGTTGGTGGAACTGCACTGTGGAGTTGATGGTACAACACAGTGGAGTTGATGGTACTGAACATTGGAGTTGGTGTTACTGAACAGTGGAGTTGGTGGAACTGCACAGTGGAGTTGATGGTACAACACAGTTGAGTTGATGGTAAATCACAGTGGAGTTGGTGGTACTGCAGAGTGGAGTTGGTGGTACTGCACAGTGGAGTTGGTGGTACTGCAGAGTGGAGTTGGTGGTACTGCAGAGTGGAGTTGGTGGTACAACACAGTTGAGTTGATGGTAAATCACAGTGGAGTTGGTAGTACTGCAGAGTGGAGTTGGTGGTACTGCACAGTGGAGTTGGTGGTACTGCAGAGTGGAGTTGGTGGTACAACACAGTGGAGTTGAAGGTACAACACATTGGAGTTGATGGTACAGAACAGTGGAGTTGATGGTACAACACAGTGGAGTTAGTGGTACTGCACAGTGGAGTTATTGGTACTGCAAATTGGAGTTGGTGGTACAGCACAGTGGAGTTGGTGGTACAACACAGTTTAGTTGGTGGTACAACACAGTGGAGTTGATGGCAGAAAACAGTGGAGTTGATGGTACTGAACAGTGGAATTGGTGGTACTGCAGAGTGGAGTTGGTGGAACAACACAGTGAAGTTGGTGATACTGTAGAGTGGAATTGATGTTACAACAGAGTGGAGTTGAAAGTATAGAACAGTGGAGTTGGTGGTACTGAACAGTGGAGTTGGTGGAACTGCACAGTAGAGTTGACGGTACAACACAATGGAGTTGGTGGTACTGAACAGTGGAGTTGGTGCTACTAAACAGTGGAGATGGTTGTATTGCACAGTGGAGTTGATGGTACAACAAAGTGGAGTTTGTGGTACAGCACAGAGGAGTTGGTGGTACTAAACAGTGGATTTGGTGGAACTGCACAGTGGAGGTGACGGTACAACACAGTGAAGTTGATGGTACTACACAGTGGGGTTGGTGGTACTGCACAGTGATTTGGTGGTACTGCACAGTGGAGTTGATGGTACAGCATAGTGGAGTTGATGGTACAACACAGTGGAGTTGGTGGTACTGCACAGTGGAATTGATGGTACAACACAGTGGAGTTAATGATACTGCACAGTGGAGTTGTTGGTACTGCACAGTGGAGTTGTTGGTACTGCACAGTGGAGTTGATGGTACAACATAGTGGAGTTGATGGTACACACACTTAGTGTTGACAGTGATGGTGACACTGCACGTAGCATGATGGTACAAGAGTGGAGTTTTGGTACTGCACAGTGATTGTAGTGGTATACACAGTGGAGTTGGTGTAATGACTAAAGTGGAGTATGGTGGTACAACACAGTGGAGTTGATGGTGAACATTGTGACGACAGGGGGATCACATGGAGTTGGTGGTACAACACATTGTTAGTAATCGAGTTGGTGGTACTGAACAGCAGTCGAGTTGGTGGTACGCACAGTGGAGTTGGTGGTACACATAGTGGAGTTGGATGGTACTGACAAGTGGAGTTGGTGGTACAACACAGTTGAGTTGATGAGTACAACAAGCGGAGTTGGTAGTACTTGCAGAGTGGAGTATGGTGGTACACACCAGTGGAGTTGGTGGTAACTGCAGAGTGGAGTATGGTGGTCACGGAGTGTAACACAGTGGAGTGATGGTTACAGAACAGTGGAGTTGATGGTAAACACAGTGGAGTAGTGGTATGCACGTGGAGATTGGTAGTCAAATTGATTGGTACAACAGAGTGGTAGTTGAGTGGTACAGCACAGTGGAGTGTGGAACTTAGTGTGGTACAACACAAGTTGATGCAGAACGGGTTTGGTGCAGTGAATTGTTAGCAAGTGGAGTTGTTGGACACAACACAGTTGGAAGTGGTGGTGAACAACACATTGAATTTCGTGGTGATGCACTTGTAGATGTAGAGCACCATGGATGTTGACGAACAAAAGTGGAGTTGAAATGCTATAGAACTGTGAGTTGTGGTACAACAGTGGAGTTGGTGCGAGTATGGTTGGTACATGCACAGGAGTTGGTGGTACTGACAGTGGAGTTGCTAAGTGGAGAGTGTACTGCACAGTGGAGTTGATGGTACAACAAAGTGGAGTTTGTTGGTACAGACAGAGGAGTTGGTGGTACTAAACAGTGGAGTTGGTGGAACTACACAGTGGAGATTGACTGGTACAACACAGTGAGAGTTGATGGTACTAACAGTGAGAGTTGGTGGTACTGAACAGTGAGATTGGTGGTACTGCACAGTGGAGTTTGATGGTACAAAATTTAGGCTAATACGAGGGTGGACGCAGTGTGGAATAGTGGTACACAAGTGGAGTTGGTGGTACTGCACAGTGGAATTGATGGTACAATACAGTGGAGTTAATGAGTACTGCACAGGGGAGTTGTTGGTACTGCCAGGTGGAGTTGATGGTACAGCACAGTGGTGTGGATCCAGTGATTATGGTACAACACAGGATGGTTATGCAAAGTGGTAATGGTACAACACTGGATGATGGTACAGAATGAGTTGGATGGTACAACACAGTGAATTGGTGTACTGCACTGTGGAGTTAATGATACACAACAGTGGAAATAATGGTACACACAG
>WNGS01158582.1:20652-39712 GCA_020271785.1 Procambarus virginalis
AGAGTCAATGGTGTCCCATACGTAAATCAATGGTGTACCACACTAGAGTCAATGGTAAACCACATTAGAGTCAATGGTGCACCACACTAGAGTCAATGGTGTTCCGTACTAGTGTCAATAGTATACCACACTAGAGTCAATGTGTACCACACTAAGTCAATGGTGTACCACACTAGAGTCAATTGTGTACCACTAGAGTCATGGTGCACCACACTAGAGTCAATCGTGTACCACACTAGAGTCATGGTGTTCCATACTTGAGTCAATGGTGTTCCATACTTGAGTCAATGGTGTACCTCACTAGAGTCAATAGTGTTCCACACTTGAGTCAATTGTGTACCACACTAGAGTCAACGATGTTCTATAATAGAATCAATGTGCACCCACACTAGAGTCAATGGTGCACCACACTAGAGTCAATGTTGTACCGTACTAGTGTCAATAGTATACCACACTAGAGTCAATGTGTACCACACTAGAGTCTATTGTGTACCATACTAGTGTCAATAGTGTACCACACTAAATTCAATGAGTACCACAATTGATTCAATGGAGTACCATACTAGACTCAATGGTGTACCACACTAGAGTCAATGGTGTACCACATTGGAGTCAATGGTGTACCATACTTGAGTCAATGTATACCACACTAGAGTCAATGGTGTTCCACACTTGAGTCAACGGTGTTCCATACTTGAGTCAATGTGTACCACACTAGAGTCAATGGTGTAACACACTAGAGCCANGTTGACAATACAGCACAGTGGAGTTGATGGCACTACACAGTGGAGTTGATGGTACTGCACAGTGGAGTTAATGGTACAGCACAGTGGAGTTGCTGGTACAACACAGTGGAGTTGGTGGTACTGTACAGCGGAGTTCGTGGTACTTCATAGTGGAGTTGACGGTACAACACAGTGGAGTGAATAGGACTGCACAGTGGAGTTGGTAGTACAACATAGTGGAGTTGATGGTACTGTACTGTGGACTTGATGGTACAACACAGTTTAGTTGGTGGAACTGCACGATGGAGTTGTGGTACCGCCAAGTGGAGTTTGTGGTACAACACAGTGGAGTTGGTGGTACAACGCAGTCGAGTTGGTGGTACAACACAGTGGAGTTGGTGGTACAATACAATGTAGTTGATGGTACAACATAGTGGAGTTGATGCTACTGAACAGTGGAGTTATTGATACTGAATAGTGACGTTGGTGGTACTGAATAGTGGAGTTGGTGATTCTGCACAGTGGAGTTAATGGTACAACACAATGGAGTTGATGGTACAGCACAGAGGAGTTTTTGGTACTAAACAGTGGAGTTGGAGGTACTGCACAGTGGAGTTGGTGATACAACACAGTGAAGTTCGTGGTACTGCACAGCGGAGTTGGTGGTACTGCACAGTGGAGTTGGTGGTACTGCACGGTGGAGTTGATGGTACAACACAGTGGAGTCGGTGGTACAATGCAGTGGAGTTGATGGTACAGCACAGTGGAGTTGCTGGTACAACACAGTGCAGTTGGTGGAAAAGCACAGTGGAGTTGGTGGTACTGGAAAGTGGAGTTGACGGTACAGCACCATGGAGTTGATGGTACAATACAGTAGAGTTGACACTACAGCACAGTTGAGTTGATGGTACAACACAGTGGAGTATATGGTACTGCATATTGAAGTCGGTGGTACTGCACAATGGAGTTGATGACACTGCACAGTGGAGTTCATGGTATAGCGCAGTGGAGTTGATGGAACTGCACAGTGCAATTTATGGTACTGCACAGTGGAGTTAATGTTACAGCACAGTGGAGTTGCTGGTAGAACACAGTGGAGTTGGTGGTACTGCACAGCGGAGTTGGTTGTACTTCATAGTGGAGCTGGTGGTATTGCACAGTGGAGTTGACGGTACAACACAGTGGAGTTGATAGGATTGCACAATGGAGTTGGTGGTACTGCACATTGGAGATTATAGTACAGCACAGTGGAGTTGGTGGAACTGCACGGTGGAGTTGATGATACAACACATTGGAGTTGGTGGTACTGCACAGTGGAGTTGATGGTACAGCACCATGGAGTTAATGGTACAATACTGTGGAGTTGATGCTGCAGCACAGTTGAGTTGATGGTACAACACAGTGGAGTAGGTAGTACTGCACACTGAAGTTGCTGGTACTGCACAGTGGAGTTGATAATACTACAGTGGAGTTGATAGTACTGCACGGTGGAGTTTGTGGTACTGCAAAGTGGAGTTGATATTATAGCGCAGTGGATTTGACGGTACAGCACAGTGGAGTTGACGGTACAGCACAGTGGAGTTGATGGTACTGCACAGTGGAGTTGATGGTCCTGCACAGTTGAGTTATTGGTACAGCACAGTGGAGTTGCTGGTACAACACAGTGGAGTTGGTGGTACTGCACAGCGGAGTTGGTGGTACTTCATAGTGGAGCTGGTGGTACTGCATTGTGGAGTTGACGGTACAACACAGTGGAGTTGATGGTACTACACAGTGGAGTTGATGGTACTGCACAGTGGAGTTAATGGTACAGCACAGTGGAGTTGGTGGTACTTCATAGTGGAGTTGATATTATAGTGCAGTGGAGTTGACAATACAGCACAGTGGAGTTGATGGCACTACACAGTGGAGTTGATGGTACTGCACAGTGGAGTTAATGGTACAGCACAGTGGAGTTGCTGGTACAACACAGTGGTGTTGGTGGTACTGTACAGCGGAGTTCGTGGTACTTCATAGTGGAGTTGACGGTACAACACAATGGAGTGAATAGGACTGCACAGTGGAGTTGGTAGTACAACATAGTGGAGTTGATGATACTGCACTGTGGACTTGATGGTACAACACAGTTTAGTTGGTGGAACTGCACGATGGAGTTGTGGTACCGCCAAGTGGAGTTGGTGGTACAACACAGTGGAGTTGGTGGTACAGCGCAGTCGAGTTGGTGGTACAACACAGTGGAGTTGGTGGTACAATACAATGTAGTTGATGGTACAACATAGTGGAGTTGATGCTACTGAACAGTGGAGTTGGTGATATTAAATAGTGACGTTGGTGGTACTGAATAGTGGAGTTGGTGATTCTGCACAGTGGAGTTAATGGTACAACACAATGGAGTTGATGGTACAGCACAGAGGAGTTTTTGGTACTAAACAGTGGAGTTGGAGGTACTGCACAGTGGAGTTGGTGATACAACACAGTGAAGTTGGTGGTACTGCACAGCGGAGTTGGTGGTACTGCACAGTGGAGTTGGTGGTACTGCACGGTGGAGTTGATGGTACAACACAGTGGTGTCGGTGGTACAATGCAGTGGAGTTGATGGTACAGCACTGTGGAGTTGATGGTACAACACAGTGTAGTTGGTGGTACTGCACATTGAAGTTGGTGGTACTGCAAAGTGGAGTTGATGATATTGCACAGTGGAGTTGATATTACAACACAGTTGAGTTGATGGTACAACACAGTGGAGATGATGGTACTGAACAGTGGAGTTGGTAGTACAACACAGTACAGTTGGTGGTAAAGTACAGCGGAGTTGGTAGTTCAACATAGTGGAGTTGGTGGTACAACAGATTGGAATTGATTGCATTGGACATTGGAGTTGATGGTACAGCACCGTGGAGTTGATGGTACAATACATTGGAGTTAATGGTACAGCACAGTGGAGTTGATGGTTGTCATGGTCGGGGAGATATAATCTCCATATACCTATCTTAAGGTAGTAACCTTCAGCATCACTGGAACACATAGCCTGGCCTCATATCAGCCAAGGTTCTAGGGGAGTAAAAAGCTAGCAACAAATATTCCAGTTTACTGGCATTAAGAACCTTCCATAGCATTAATACTGCAACACTCTACTAATATACACACTCTAATAGTATATCCAGCTCCTCAACAACTGATTATGATACATCAAATAGGTCTGCAAACTGTATCAATCAACACTAGTTGACACCAGGAACTTTGCCTAGCGCAGTGGACCACTAGTGCCTATATGTTGCTAATACCAACAAGGATGGTGGTGTGCCAACCAATAACACATGAGGAAAGAGGAATAATATCACATACAGCACCTTGGCATTTCACAAGTTCCTCAAAATATATCACCTCACTAAGACACAATAATCACCTATCACCTGGTATACATAATGGACAACAGTAGAAAATGATCCATATAAATACATACAGTTACATGAATAACATCTAGCAGGCACAATACCCCAATATAAGGTCACAAATCACGGACAACAACCTAACACGTCCGCTCGCATGACAAGATCAAAGAACAGTGACGTCTTAAGGCATTTTTGCCGAGAGGCGACACTGTTACCAACTCTAATAAGTCAACGGACCTTCAACTTTCAAATCTCGCTAACTCATTTACAATATAAACTCATTCAGGAACTTTTAATTCGCTATACAACAACTTAAGATTATATGGCACAACCTTACATAATGATATATAATAGTAATTCGGTACATTAAAGAAATTATTATGAAATACAAAATAAGTACACAAAGAATTCGCATGGATACGAAATGGCAACACTGGCAGAGCCTGTACTTCCCTGGGGGTGATGGGAATGGGGGGGGAGGGGGGTAAGGAGGATTCAACGACATAACCAACGGTCATACATAGGCATTCAAAGATAATAAATATATTAAATATATACAACATGTGTCTCATAAGATTATCTAAGAGGAAAACATTTCACAGTGCCATAATTTCATATAATGTCAGGACAAATGGGTAGTGCAAGGTACAACACTCATATGGAATCTTCTCAGTATACATGTGATGAATACATATAGAAACTAAATGTATACACTCTCTAACATGGTCCACATAATGTTACCTATATAGTATGATGTAGCATTACTTACAATAAACATACAAGGATGTTTTTTTTCAAATCTATGACATTAGGCTACTGCTATAACTAGACATTTAATATATATAAATCCACAATTACATGGCATACATCTTAGATACAGAATTAATATAAACTCGAAAATGTATGTCACACATTGACAATACATAAAATAAGGTTAATATATAGTAACATGTGATTACATCATATACACAATATTCGTGATACGAGGCTATCAACCAAGCTATCACTGTATAGTTTGAGCACACTCATACACCAATCTCAGTATAATCATACTGGTGTATGCGTGGTCATAACATCCCTCCATCACAAGAAATGAGTACAATGTGAGACACAGTGTACACATTCTTACAGTCATGGATAGCAAAACCACATCATGAATAAAACATAATTATTCACAATAATCTTCATAAGCTGCACAAATATACGGTGCAAGCGCAATTACAGCATCAACTACTACAATATATAAAACATAATAAGAATATTTCATCATCAAGTTTTAAATCAATTACAAGTAACTCATCACTTACAAGTAATTATAATCATTATCTCATCAAGTAAATCAGGAAATTTAGGGTGGTTCTTCACATAGGTTTTCTCAGGGAAACATCTAGATAAAGCATCAGCCAGAACATTTAACTTGCCAGGAATATGATGAATATGGAGATTGAATTCCTGTAAATACAAAGACCACCTCAAAATTTTTTGATTATGGATTTTCATTCTGTCAATAAAGTTAAAGGATTATGGTCAGTATATACATAACCTTATTTCCATGTAAATATACCTCAAACTTCCCCTCCGTGGTGCCTCCTTGCCGTGGTGAGGGGCTCACGTACACCCCCTGGGACCGGTGTGGGTTGCCTGTGCCCCCTCTTGGGTGGTGTACGTGCTGAAGGGCATCATGTAGGGGCCTTGTGAGCCATCGGACCACCCGCTGGAGGAGTCGCCTGTGAGAGGCCGCCCTGAGTGGATGGTTGGGTGTCCAGGCTGGGGCGATAGGGGTTATCTTGAGGTTATCTTGAGATGATTTCGGGGCTTTTAGTGTCCCCGCGGCCCGGTCCTCGACCAGGCCTCCACCCCCAGGAAGCAGCCCGTGACAGCTGACTAACACCCAGGTACCTATTTTACTGCTAGGTAACAGGGGCATAGGGTAAAAGAAACTCTGCCCATTGTTTCTCACTGGCGCCTGGGATCGAACCCAGGACCACAGGATCACAAGTCCGCGTGCTGTCTGCTCGGCCGACCGGATCCCTACCGGGGGACTGGGGTCTTAACACCAGTGTGGGAGAATGAACGAAGTAGTAGGATCCCTGTTGAAAAAGGGGAGCACCGCTGGGGNGAGTTGGTGGAACTGCACAGTAGAGTTGACGGTACAACACAATGGAGTTGGTGGTACTGAACAGTGGAGTTGGTGCTACTAAACAGTGGAGATGGTTGTATTGCACAGTGGAGTTGATGGTACACAAAGTGGAGTTTGTGGTACAGCACAGAGGAGTTGGTGGTACTAAACAGTGGATTTGGTGGAACTGCACAGTGGAGTTGACGGTACAACACAGTGAAGTTGATGGTACTACACAGTGGCGTTGGTGGTACTGCACAGTGATTTGTGGAACTGCACAGTGGAGTTGACGGTACAACACAGTGAAGTTGATGGTACTACACAGTGGAGTTGGTGGTACTGCACAGTGATTTGGTGGTACTGCACAGTGGAGTTGATGGTACAGCATAGTGGAGTTGATGGTACAACACAGTGGAGTTGGTGGTACTGCACAGTGGGGTTGTTGGTACTGCACAGTGGAGTTGATGGTACAACATAGTGGGATTGGTGGTACTGCACAGTGATTTGGTGGTACTGCACAGTGGAGTTGATGGTACAGCATAGTGGAATGATGGTACAACACAGTGGAGTTGGTGGTACTGCACAGTGGGTTGTTGGTACTGCACAGTGGAGTTGATGGTACAACATAGTGGGGTTGGTGGTACAACACAGTGGAGTTGATGGTACAGCACAATGGAGTTGGTGGTACAACACAGTGGAGTTGGTGGTACAACACAGTGGAGTTGGTGGTACAACATAGTGGAGTTGATGGTACTACACAGTGGGGTTGGTGGTAAAGCACATTGGAGTTGATAGTACAACAGAGCGGAGTTGGTAATATTGCAGAGTGGAGATGATGGTACAACACAGTGGAGTTGGTGGTACAACTCAGTGGAGTTGGTGGTACTGCACAGTGGAGTTGATGGTACAGCACAGTGGAGTTGATGGTATAACACAGTGCAGTTGGTGGTAAAGCACAGTGGAGTTGTTGGCACAACACATTGGAGTTGGTGGAACAACACATTGGATTTCGTGGTGCTGCACATTGGAGATGATAGCACAGCACCATGGAGTTGACGGAACAATACAGTGGGGTTGATGCTACAGCACTGTTGAGTTGATGGTACAACACATTGGAGTATGTTGTACTGCACAGTGAGGTTGGTGGTACTGCACAGTGGAGTTGATGATACTGCACAGTGGAGTTGATGGTACAACAGAGTGGAGTTTTTGGTACAGTACAGTAGAGTTGGTGGTATTGAACAGTGGAGTTGGTGGAACTACACAGTGGAATTGATGGTACAACACAGTGGAGTTGATGATACTGAACAGTAGAGTTGGTGGTACTGAACAGTGGAGATGGTGGTACTGCACAGTGGAGTTGATGGTACAATATAGTTTGGTTGATGGAAAATCACAGAGGAGATGGTGGTACCGCAGTGTGGAATTGGTGGTACTGCAGAGTGGAGTTGGTGGTACTGCAGAGTGGAGTTGATGGTACAATACAGTGGAGTTCATAGTACTGCACAGGGGAGTTGTTGGTACTGCTGGGTGGAGTTGATGGTACAGCACAGTGGGGTTGAAGGTACAACACAGTTGAGTTAATGGTACAACACAATGGAATTGATGGTACAACACAGTGGAATTGGTGGTACTGCACTGTGGAGTTAATGGTACACAACAGTGGAAATGATGGTACAACACAGTGGAGTTGGTGGTACAACACAGTGAAGTTGATGGTAGAAAACAGTAGAGTTGATGGTACTGAACAGTGGAGTTGGTGGTACTGCAGAGAGGAGTTGGTGGTACAACACAGAGGAATTGGTGGTAGACAACAGTGAATTTGACGTACTGAACAGTGGAGGTGGTGGTACAACACAGTGAAGTTGGTTGTACTGCACAGTGGAGTTGATGGTACAACACAGTGGACTTTGTGGTACTGAACATTGGAGTTGGTGATACTGCACAGTGGAGTTGATGGTACAACACAGTTGAGTTGAAGGTAAATCACAGTGGACTTGGTTGTACTGCAGAGTGAAGTTGATGGCACAACACAGTGGAATTGAAGGAACAACACAGTGGAGTTGATGGTACAACACAGTGTGGGTTGGTGGTACAACATAGTGGGGTTGATGGTACTGCACAGTGATTTGGTGGTACTGCACAGTGGAGTTGATGGATAACACAGTGTAGTTGGTGATACAACACAGATCAGTTGGTGCTACTGCGCAGAGAAGTTGATAGTACAACACATTGTAGTTAGTTGTACAGCACAGTGGAGTTGGTGGTACAACACAGTTGAATTGGTGCTACTGAGCAGTGAAGTTGATAGTACTCCACAGTGTAGTTACTTGTACAGCAGAGTGGAGTTGGTGGTAAACACAATGCAGTTGGTGGTAAAGCACAGTGGAGTTTGTGCTACAACACAGTAGAGTTGGGGGAACAACACATTGGAGTTGGTGGTACTGCACAGTGGAGTTGATGGAACAACACAGTGGAGTTGGTTGTACTCCAGAGTGGAGCTGGTGGTACTGCACAGTGAACTTAATAGTAAAACACAGTGTAGTTAGTGGTAAAACATAGTGGAGTTGGTAGTACAACACAGTGAAGTTTGTAGTAGAGCACAGTGGAGTTGGTGGTACTGCAGAGTGGAGTTCATGGAAACCCACAGTAGAGTTGAAGGTAGAAAATAGTGGATTTGATGATTCTACACAGTGGGGTTGGTGTTACTGCACAGTGGAGTTGGTGGTACTGCACAGTTGATTTCATGGTACAGCACAACGGAGTTGATGGTACAACACAGTGGGGTTGGTGTTACTGCACAGTGGAGTTGGTGGTACTGCACAGTTGATTTCATGGTACAGCACAACGGAGTTGATGGTTCTACACAGTGGGGTTGGTGTTACTGCACAGTGGAGTTGGTGGTACTGGACAGTTGATTTCATGGTACAGCACAACGGAGTTGATGGTACAACACAGTGGAGTTGGTGGCACTGCAAAGTGGAATTGGTGGTACAGCGGAGTGGAGATGGTGGTACAACACAGTGGAGTTGGTGGTACAACACAGTGGAGTTGATGGTACAACACAGTGGAGTAGGTGGTACTGCACATTGAAGTTGGTGGTACTGCACAGTGGAGTTGATGATACTGCACAGTGGAGTTGATAGAACTGCACGGTGGAGTTGATGGTACTGCACGCTGGAGTTGATGGTACTGCACAGTGGAATTGATGGTATAACGCAGTGGAGTTGACGGTACAGCACAGTGGAGTTGATAGGACTGCACAAAGGAGTTGGTGGTACTGCACAGTGGAGTTGGTGGTACATCACAGTGGAGTTGGTGGTACTGCAAAATAGAGTTGGTGGTACTGTAGAGATGAGTTAGAGGTACAACACAGTGGAGTTGATGGTATTGCAAGGTGGAGTTGGTGGTACGGCAAGGTGGAGTTGGTGGTACAACACAGTAGAGTTGTTGGTACTGCAGAGTGCAGTTGATGGTACAACACAGTAGAGTTAAAGGTACAACATTGTGGGGTTGATGGTACTACACAGTGGGGATGGTGGTACTGCAGTGTTGTTGGTGGTACTGCACAGTGGAGTTAAGCGTACAGCATATTGGAGTTGATGGTACAACACATTGGAATTGGTGTTACAGCAGAGTGGAGATGGTGGTAAAACACAGTGGAGGTGGAGGTACAACTCAGTGGAGTTTGTGGTACATCACAGTGGAGTTGATGGTATAACACAGTGGAATTGGTGCTACTGCGCAATGAAGTTAATATTAAACAAAGTGTAGTTAGTGGTAAAGCACAGTGGAGTTGGTGGTACAACACAGTAGAGATGGTGGTACTACACAGTGAAGTTTGTAGTAGAGCACAGTGGAGTTGGTGGTACTGCAGAGTGGAGTTCATGGAAACCCACAGTATAGTTGAAGGTACAACATAGTGGAGTTGATGGTTCTACACAGTGGGGTTGGTGTTCCTGCACAGTGGAGTTGGTGGTACTGCACAGTTGATTTCATGGTACAGCACAATGGAGTTGATGGTACAACACAGTGGAGTTGGTGGCACTGCAAAGTGGAGTTGGTGGTACAGCAGAGTGGAGTTGGTGGTACAACACAGTATAGTTGGTGGTACTGGACAGTGGAATTGATGGTACAGCCCAGTGGAGGTGATGGTATAACACAGCGGAGTTGATGCTACTGCGCAGTGAAGTTGATAGTACAACACAGTGGTGTTGGTGGTAAAGCATAGTGGAGTTGATAGTACAGCACCATGGAGTTGATGGTATAATACAGTGGAGTTGATGCTACAGCACAGTTGAGTTGATGGTACAACACAGTGGAGCAGGTGGTACTGCACATTGAAGTTGGTAGTAAAGCACAGTGGAGTTGATGATACTGCACGGTGAAGTTTATGGTACTGCACAGTGGAGTTGATGGTACTGCACAGTGAAGTTGATGGTACTGCGAAGTGGAGTTAATGGTACAGCATATTGGAGTTGATAGGACTGCACAAAGGAGTTGGTGGTACTGCACAGTGGAGTTGGTGGTACATCACAGTAGAGGTGATGGTACTGCACAGTGGACTTGATGGTACAACACAGTGGAGTTGGTGGTACTGCACAGTGGAGATACTGGTGCTGCACAGTGAAATTGGTGGAACTGCACGGTGGAGTTGATGGTACAACACAGAGGAGTTGGTGGTATTGAACAGTGGAGTTGGTGATACTGCACAGTGGAATTGATAGCACAACACAGTTGAGTTGATGATAAATCACAGTGGACTTGGTTGTACTGCAGAGTGGAGTTGGTGGTACTCCACAGTGGAGTTGATGGTACAGCACAATCGAGTTGATGGTACAACACAGTGGAGTTGATGGTACTGCACAGTGGAATTGTTGGTACTGCAGAGTGGAGTTGATGGTACAACACAGTGGAGTTGAAGGAACAACACAGTGGAGTTGATGGTACAACACAGTGGGGTTGGTGGTACTGCACAGTGATTTGGTGGTACTGCACAGTGGAGTTGATGGTATGTCTCCACAGTGGAGTTGATGGTACAGCACAGTGGAGTTGGTGGTACAACACAGTTGAGTTGGTGCTACTGAGCAGTGAAGTTGATAGTACTCCACAGTGTAGTTAGTTGTACAGCACAGTGGAGTTGGTGGTACAACACACTGCAGTTGGTGGTAAAGCACATTGGAGTTGGTGCTACAACACAGTGGAGTTGGTGGTACTGCCCAGTGGAGTTGATGGAACAACACAGTGGAGTTGGTGGTACTGCAAAATAGAGTTAGTGGTACTGTAGATATGAGTTAGAGGTACAACACAGTGGAGTTCGTGATACTGCTGAGTGCAGTTGATGGTACAACACAGTAGAGTTAAAGGTACAACATTGTGGGGGTTGATGGTACTACACAGTGGGGATGGTGGTACTGCACAGCGTTGTTGGTTGTACTGCACAGTGGAGTTAAGGGTACAGCACATTGAAGTTGATGGTACAACACAGTGCACTTGGTGGTAAAGCACAGTGGAGTTGGTGGTACAACATAGTAGAGTTGGTGGTACTACACAGTGGAGTTTGTAGTACAGCACAGTGGAGTTGGTGGTACAACATAGTAGAGTTGGTGGTACTACACAGTGGAGTTTGTAGTACAGCACAGTGGAGTTGATGGTAGAGCACAGTGGATTTGATGGTACAAAACAGTTGAGTTGGTGCTACTGCACAGTGAAGTTGATAGTACAACTCAGTTTAGTTAGTGGTACAGCATAGTAGAGTTCGTGGTACAACACAGTGGAGTTGGTGGTACAACACATTGTAGTTGGTGGAACAACACATTGTAGTTGGTGGTACTTCACGGTCGAGTTGATGGTACAACACAGAGGAGTTGGTTGTATTGCAGAGTGGAGTTGGTCGTAAAGCAGAGTGGAGTTGGAGGTACTGCACTGTGGAGTTGTTGGTACAGCAGAGTGGAGTTGATGGTACAACACAGTACATTTGAAGGTACAACACTGTGGAATTGATGGTACAACACACTGGGGATGGTGGTACTGCACAGAGAAGTTGTGGTACTGCACAGTGGAGTTGATGGTACATCACAGTAGAGTTGATTGTACAACCCTGTAGAGTTGGTGGTACTGCAAAGTGGAATTTGGTGGTACAAAATTGTGGAGTTGGTGGCACTCCACAGTGGAGTTAATTGTACATCAGCACAGTGGAATTGATGGTACAACACATTGGAGTTGATGATACAACACAGTGGAATTGGTGCTACTGCGCAGTGAAGTTGATAGTATAAAACAGTGTAGTTAGTGTTATAGCACAGTAAAATTGGTGGTACAACACATTTTGCAGTTGGTTGCACTGCCCATTGAAGTTGGTGCTACTGCAAAGTGAAGTTTATGATGTTGCACAGTGGAGTTGATGGTATAGCATAGTGGAGTTGACGGTACAGCACAGTGGAGTTGACGGCACTGCACAGTAGAGTTGATGGTACTGCGCAGTGGAGTTGCTGGAACAATACAGTGGAGTTGGTGATATTGCACAGTGAAGTTGTTGGTATTGCACAGTAGAGTTGGTGGCACTGCACAGTGGAGATGATGGTACTGCACAGTGGAGTTGGTGGTACTGCACGGTATAGTTGATGGTACAACAAAGTGGAGTTGGTGGTATAGCACAGCAGATATGTTGGTACTGCACAGTTGAGTTGGTGGTATGGCACAGTGAAGTTGACGGTACAACACAGTGGCATTGATGGTACTGCACAGTGGAGTTTGTGGTACTGCACAGTGGAATTAGTGGTACAACACAGTGGAGTTGGTGGTACAGCACAGTGGAGTTGGTGGTACAACAATGTGGAGTTGGTGGTACAACACAGTGGAGCTGATGGTACTGCACAGAGGAGTTGCTGGTACAGCAGAGTGGGGTTGATGGTTCAACAAATTGGGGTTGGGGGTACTGCAGAGTGGAGTCGGTGATACTGCACAGTAGAGTTGATGGTACAGCACAGTGGAGTTGATAGTACAACACAGTAGAGTTGGTGGTACTGCAAAATTTAGTTGATGGTACAAGACAGCAAAGTTGGTGGTACAGCACTGTCGAGTTGGTGGTACAACACAGTATAGTTGACGGTACTATACAGTGAGGTTGGTGGTACTGCACAGTGGAGTTGGTTGTACTGCACAGTGGAGTTGACGGTACAGCACAGTGGAGTTGATGGTACAACACAGTGGAGTTGGTGGTAATGAAGAGAGGAGTTGGTGGTACAACACAGTGGAGTTGGTAGTACAGCAGAGTGGAGATGATGGTACATCACAGTTGAGTTCGTGGTACAACACAGTGGAGTTGGTGCTACTGCGCTGTGAAGTTGATAGTACAACACAGTGCAGTTGGTGGAAAAGCACAGTGGAGTTGGTGGAACAACAGCGTGGAGTTGATGGTACAGCACCATGGAGTTGATGGTACAATACACTAGACTTGATGCTACTGCACAGTTGAGTTGATGGTACAACACAGTGGAGTATGTGGTACTGCATATTGAAGTCGGTGGTACTGCGCAATGGAGTTGATGACACTGCACAGTGGAGTTGATGGTATAGCGCAGCGGAGTTGATGGAACTGCACAGTGCAATTTATGGTACTGCACAGTGGAGTTAATGTTACAGCACAGTGGAGTTGCTGGTAGAACACAGTGGAGTTGGTGGTACTGCACAGCGGAGTTGGTTGTACTTCATAGTGGAGCTGGTGGTATTGCACAGTGGAGTTGACGGTACAACACAGTGGAGTTGATAGGATTGCACAATTGAGATGGTGGCACTGCACAGTGGAGTTTGTGGTACAACACAGTAGAGTTGGTGATACTGCACAGTGGACTAGATGGTACATCACATTGGAGTTGGTGGTACTGCACATTGGAGATTATAGTACAGCACAGTGGAGTTGGTGGAACTGCACGGTGGAGTTGATGATACAACACATTGGAGATGGTGGTACTGCACAGTGGAGTTGATGGTACAGCTCCATGGAGTTAATGGTACAATACTGTGGAGTTGATGCTACAGCACAGTTGAGTTGATGGTACAACACAGTGGAGTAGGTAGTACTGCACACTGAAGTTGCTGGTACTGCACAGTGGAGTTGATAATACTACAGTGGAGTTGATAGTACTGCACAGTGGAGTTGGTGGTACTGCAAAGTGGAGTTGATATTATAGCGCAGTGGAGTTGACGGTACAGCACAGTGGAGTTGACGGTACAGCACAGTGGAGTTGATGGTACTGCACAGTTGAGTTGATAATACAGCACAGTGGAGTTGATGGCACTACACAGTGGAGTTGATGGTAGTGCACAGTGCAGTTAATGGTACAGCACAGTGGAGTTTCTGGTACAACACAGTGGAGTTGGTGGTACTGCACTGTGGACTTGATGGTACAACACAGTTTAGTTGGTGGAACTGCACGGTGGAGTTGTGGTACTGCAAAGTGGAGTTGGTGGTACAACACAGTGGAGTTGGTGGTACAGTGCAGTCGAGTTGGTGGTACAACACAGTGGAGTTGGTGGTACAATACAGTGTAGTTGATGGTACAACATAGTGGAGTTGATGCTACTGAACAGTGGAGTTGGTGATTTTGCACAGTGGAGTTAATGGTACAACACAATGGAGTTGATGGTACAGCACAGACGAGTTTTTGGTACTAAACGGTGGAGTTGGAGGTACTGCACAGTGGAGTTTATGATACAACACAGTGAAGTTGGTGGTACTGCACAGCGGAGTTGGTGGTACTGCACAGTGGAGTTGGTGGTATTGCACAGTGGAGTTGATGGTACAACACAGTGAAGTTGGTGGTACCGCACAGTGGAGTTGATGGTTCAACACAGTGGAGTTGGTGGTACTGAACAAAGGAGTTGGTGGTACTGAACAGTGGAGCTGGTGGTACTGCACAGTGGAGTTAATGGTACAACACAATGGAGTTGGTGGTACAGCACAGAGAAGTTTTTGGTACTGAACAGTGTTGTTGGTGGTACAGCACAGTGGAGTTGGTGGTACAACACAGTGGAGTTGGTGGTACTTCAGAGTGGAGTTAATTGTACAACACAGAATAGTGGACGGTACTATACAGTGAGGTTAGTGGTACTGCACAGTGGAGCTGGTTGTACTGCACATTGGAATTGAGGGTACAGCACAGTGGAGTTGATGGTACAACACAGTGGAGTTGGTGGTACTGAAGAGAGGAGTTGGTGGTACAACACAGTGGAGTTGGTAGCACAGCAGAGTGGATATGATGGTTCAACACAGTTGAGTTCGTGGTACAATACAGTGGAGTTGGTAGTACTGCACAGTGGAGTTGATGGTACAGCACAGTGGAGTTGATGGTATAACACAGTGGAGTTGGTGCTACTGCGCTGTGAAGTTGATAGTACAACACAGTGTAGTTAGAGGTACAACACAGTGGAGTTGCTGGTACAACACAGTGCAGTTGGTGGAAAAGCACAGTTGAGTTGGTGGCACAACACCGTGGAGTTGGTGGTACTGGAAAGTGGAGTTGACGGTACAGCACCATGGAGTTGATGGTACAATACAGTAGAGTTGATACTACAGCACAGTTGAGTTGATGGTACAACACAGTGGAGTATGTGGTACTGCATATTGAAGTCGGTGGTACTGCACAATGGAGTTGATGACACTGCACAGTGGAGTTCATGGTATAGCGCAGTGGAGTTGATGGAACTTCACAGTTGAGTTGATGGTACAACACAGTGGAGTATGTGGTACTGCATATTGAAGTCGGTGGTACTGCACAATGGAGTTGATGACACTGCACAGTGGAGTTCATAGTATAGCGCATTGGAGTTGATGGAACTGCACAGTGCAATTTATGGTACTGCACAGTGGAGTTAATGTTACAGCACAGTGGAGTTGCTGGTAGAACACAGTGGAGTTGGTGGTACTGCACAGCGGAGTTGGTTGTACTTCATAGTGGAGCTGGTGGTATTGCACAGTGGAGTTGACGGTACAACACAGTGGAGTTGATAGGATTGCACAATGGAGTTGGTGGCACTGCACAGTGGAGTTTGTGGTACAACACAGTAGAGTTGGTGATACTGCACAATGGACTAGATGGTACATCACATTGGAGTTGGTGGTACTGCACATTGGAGATTATAGTACAGCACAGTGGAGTTGGTGGAACTGCACGGTGGAGTTGATGATACAACACATTGGAGATGGTGGTACTGCACAGTGGAGTTGATGGTACAGCTCCATGGAGTTAATGGTACAAAACTGTGGAGTTGATGCTACAGCACAGTTGAGTTGATGGTACAACACAGTGGAGTAGGTAGTACTGCACACTGAAGTTGCTGGTACTGCACAGTGGAGTTGATAATACTACAGTGGAGTTGATAGTACTGCACGGTGGAGTTGGTGGTACTGCAAAGTGAAGTTGATATTATAGCGCAGTGGAGTTGACGGTACAGCACAGTGGAGTTGATGGTACTGCACAGTGGAGCTGATGGTCTTGCACAGTTGAGTTATTGGTACAGCACAGTGGAGTTGCTGGTACAACACAGTGGAGTTGGTGGTACTGCACAGCGGAGTTGGTGGTACTTCATAGTGGTGCTGGTGGTACTGCACTGTGGAGTTGACGGTACAACACAGTGGAGTTGATGGTACTACACAGTGGAGTTGATGGTACTGCACAGTGGAGTTAATGGTACAGCACAGTGGAGTTGGTGGTACTTCATAGTGGAGTTGATATTATAGTGCAGTAGAGTTGACAATACAGCACAGTGGAGTTGATGGCACTACACAGTGGAGTTGATGGTACTGCACAGTGGAGTTAATGGTACAGCACAGTGGAGTTGCTGGTACAACACAGTGGAGTTGGTGGTACTGTACAGCGGAGTTCGTGGTACTTCATAGTGGAGTTGACGGTACAACACAGTGGAGTGAATAGGACTGCACAGTGGAGTTGGTAGTACAACATAGTGGAGTTGATGGTACTGTACTGTGGACTTGATGGTACAACACAGTTTAGTTGGTGGAACTGCACGATGGAGTTGTGGTACCGCCAAGTGGAGTTTGTGGTACAACACAGTGGAGTTGGTGGTACAACGCAGTCGAGTTGGTGGTACAACACAGTGGAGTTGGTGGTACAATACAATGTAGTTGATGGTACAACATAGTGGAGTTGATGCTACTGAACAGTGGAGTTATTGATACTGAATAGTGACGTTGGTGGTACTGAATAGTGGAGTTGGTGATTCTGCACAGTGGAGTTAATGGTACAACACAATGGAGTTGATGGTACAGCACAGAGGAGTTTTTGGTACTAAACAGTGGAGTTGGAGGTACTGCACAGTGGAGTTGGTGATACAACACAGTGAAGTTCGTGGTACTGCACAGCGGAGTTGGTGGTACTGCACAGTGGAGTTGGTGGTACTGCACGGTGGAGTTGATGGTACAACACAGTGGAGTCGGTGGTACAATGCAGTGGAGTTGATGGTACAGCACAGTGGAGTTGCTGGTACAACACAGTGCAGTTGGTGGAAAAGCACAGTGGAGTTGGTGGTACTGGAAAGTGGAGTTGACGGTACAGCACCATGGAGTTGATGGTACAATACAGTAGAGTTGACACTACAGCACAGTTGAGTTGATGGTACAACACAGTGGAGTATATGGTACTGCATATTGAAGTCGGTGGTACTGCACAATGGAGTTGATGACACTGCACAGTGGAGTTCATGGTATAGCGCAGTGGAGTTGATGGAACTGCACAGTGCAATTTATGGTACTGCACAGTGGAGTTAATGTTACAGCACAGTGGAGTTGCTGGTAGAACACAGTGGAGTTGGTGGTACTGCACAGCGGAGTTGGTTGTACTTCATAGTGGAGCTGGTGGTATTGCACAGTGGAGTTGACGGTACAACACAGTGGAGTTGATAGGATTGCACAATGGAGTTGGTGGTACTGCACATTGGAGATTATAGTACAGCACAGTGGAGTTGGTGGAACTGCACGGTGGAGTTGATGATACAACACATTGGAGTTGGTGGTACTGCACAGTGGAGTTGATGGTACAGCACCATGGAGTTAATGGTACAATACTGTGGAGTTGATGCTGCAGCACAGTTGAGTTGATGGTACAACACAGTGGAGTAGGTAGTACTGCACACTGAAGTTGCTGGTACTGCACAGTGGAGTTGATAATACTACAGTGGAGTTGATAGTACTGCACGGTGGAGTTTGTGGTACTGCAAAGTGGAGTTGATATTATAGCGCAGTGGATTTGACGGTACAGCACAGTGGAGTTGACGGTACAGCACAGTGGAGTTGATGGTACTGCACAGTGGAGTTGATGGTCCTGCACAGTTGAGTTATTGGTACAGCACAGTGGAGTTGCTGGTACAACACAGTGGAGTTGGTGGTACTGCACAGCGGAGTTGGTGGTACTTCATAGTGGAGCTGGTGGTACTGCATTGTGGAGTTGACGGTACAACACAGTGGAGTTGATGGTACTACACAGTGGAGTTGATGGTACTGCACAGTGGAGTTAATGGTACAGCACAGTGGAGTTGGTGGTACTTCATAGTGGAGTTGATATTATAGTGCAGTGGAGTTGACAATACAGCACAGTGGAGTTGATGGCACTACACAGTGGAGTTGATGGTACTGCACAGTGGAGTTAATGGTACAGCACAGTGGAGTTGCTGGTACAACACAGTGGTGTTGGTGGTACTGTACAGCGGAGTTCGTGGTACTTCATAGTGGAGTTGACGGTACAACACAATGGAGTGAATAGGACTGCACAGTGGAGTGGTAGTACAACATAGTGGAGTTGATGATA
>WNGS01158583.1:0-20439 GCA_020271785.1 Procambarus virginalis
AGGATGGCTATTACTAGTTAGGTACACCTCAAAGTGTTGGACCGAACTGATTAAAGCCAACGTCTCTCTGACGAAATAGTTGAGCTGACTAGGGGTAAACTTCTTAGAATAGTAGGCTACAGGATGTTCCACCCCTTTTTCGTCCGTCTGAGATAATACGGATCCCAGGCCATAGTTGGAAGCGTCGACGGTTAGGATAAATCTATCCTCAAAACTCGGGGACCTGAGGATTGGAGAAGAGATTGGAATCGCCTTGAGGCTTTCAAAGGCATCCTGGCAATGTTCATCCCACAAGTGTCACACCCTTCCTTAAAAGATTGGTCAGGGGGCGGTGATAGATGAAAAGTTAGGGACAAACTTACGGTAGAAACCAGCCATGCCAAGGAAACGCAAGATGTCGTTCATGGTGGCTGGTGTAGGGTACTGGACGATTGCCTCTACCTTGCTGGCCTTTGGCGCAATCCATCCTCCTCCCACCTTATGACCTAAAAAGATGAGAGGTTTTGGCAAACTCAGATTTGTGCAGGTTGACTACCAACCCTGACTGGAGCATGGCATCGAAGAAGTCTTCTATGTGACGTAGGTGGTCCTGCCAATTTACATTGTATATTAATACATCATCAATGTAGACCAAGGTGTTCTCTACGTCACGCAACACAATACCCATCAGCCTCTGGAAGGTGGACGCTGCATTTTTCATCCCAAACGGCATCGCCTGACATTCAAACAGGCCGTCGGGAGTCACGAACGCAGAGATGGGTTTGGCCCTCTCCGTGAGGGGAACTTGCCAATAGCCCTTAAATAAGTCAAACTTAGTCGGGTAGCTAGCTTTGCCTATGGCATAAAGACATTTCTCTACTCTGGGGAGAAGATGGGTATCAGCTACTGTGACCTTATTCACCTGGCGATAATAAATACAGAAACTGTATCTCTTACCAGGTTTGGGCACTAGTAGTACCGGGGATGACCATGGGCTCGTGCTTTGGGTTATCAGATGGTATTGTAACATATATTCCACCTCATTTTTCACCACCTTTTTCTTCAGGGGATTGAGACGGTAGGGGTGTTGCTTTATAGGCTTGACTCCATCATCCAGCACATCATCATGCTGTAGGACAGATGTTAGTCCTGGAACATCTCTGAAGATCGCCTTGTATCTTCGGATCATTTTCAGCAATGATGGTTGATCTCCTCCGGTCACATGCGTCAATTTTGCCTGCAAATTACACAATCTCGGAATTAGTTAGTACATTCTCGTCCTCCTCAATGTCATGTTAGTTATCACCATGGTTGTTGGAAGCGTATCCTTGCCTTCATATTTTTGAATCATGTTAACATGAACCAAAGTTTTTCCTTCTGCGATCTGGTGTGCTGAGAATGTAATTGTGACTAGTAACCTTTATCAAGACCTGGTAAGGACCTACAAATTTAGCACTCAAACTTCTGGTCACTGTGGGAGTACATACCAAGACTAGATCTTCTACTAGAAAATCCCTTTGTTTGGTGCTGATCATACCTGCTCTTGGTGGTGGTCTGAGTCTTCAAGGTTTTCTTTGCCATCTCCCAAGCAGAAAACAACCTGCCTTTATTAGTAGACAGCCAGTCCACCACGTCTACGTCGGTTTCCTTGTCCAGCCAATGGTCTCGTACCACTTCCAAGGGACCTCTCACAGTGGCCATAAATAAATTCGAATGGGGAGATGCCTAGAGATTCATTAGGTACTGATCTTACCGCAAATAGGAGGTAGGGTAGGTCTTCAACCCACTTGCTCTGCCGGCCATAACAAAATTTCCTAAGCATGCCCTTCAGCGTCTGGCGGAAACGCTCCAACGCTCCTTGCGACTCGGGATGGTAGGCACTGGATGTAATCTGTCTGATTCCGAGGTCGGCGATCTGTTGGCGAAACAAACGAGATATAAAACTTGATCCCTGATCCGTCTGAATGGTCTTAGGGAGACCATATCGCGAGACGAACCAGAGTAGATGTTTCACAAAGACCTTAGCAGTGATGGTCTTCAGGGGGATCGCTTCTGGGTACCTACTAACCCGATCTAATATAGTGAGCAAATACTGCACCCCTGAAGTAGAAGGCGGAAGCGGGCCTACTATATCCAGAATGAGGTGCTCGAAGGGCTCGCCTATGGAAGGGATAGGGCATAAAGGAGCTTTGGGGACAGGCTGGTTTGCTTTCCCTGCTATCTGGCAGGCGTGGCAGGATCTGCAGAAGCGACGCACGTCCTTCATGTGTGGCCAGTAGAAACGCTTAGCTAGGTGATGAAAGGTTTTCGAAACCCCACCGTGTCCAGCAAATCTATCGGCATGAGCTGTTAATAGCAGCTTAGATTGGAACACGGCTGGGATGACTATTTGCTTACCTACCTCAGTTGACTGGGGGTATTTCGGTGGACACCTGCGACACAGTACTTCATTCGACAAGACGTACAGATCGCCTCCTTTCGTAGGAGATACGATGGTATCTGCCAATTTTTGTACTTGAGGGTCCTTCCTCTGCTCTTCTAGCAGACTGGCTCGAGTCCAGCATTCAGGAACTGGCATCAGGACAGGCGGGTCTGGTGAAGAGCTACTTGTAACCTGTGGGATAGGAGTCAAAGCATTTAAATCTGATGGTACCTGGAATTGAGCCAGAGACCTTGCTTGCACTACCGCAATTGGACTTCTCTTCACACACTGGGTCTTCCATGACCAGTTGGTTAGGTAACAAACCTAGGGCTAAGTCATTGGCCAAGATACCGTCAATTCCTTCTATGGGAAGGCTGTCCACCACAGCTAACTTACTCGCCTTTGAAGTGTTGGGACTCTAGGTGCACCTCTATGAAAGGGGGCAATGTACAATGTGGAAGGAAAACGTAGGATTACCTTCTGTTTCCCATTCGCTGATACACCTTCGGGTAATGACTTTTCCAAAATCAGACTGGGTATCTGATTCCCCCGGTGTGCATGAAATGAAGTGTTCCCAAAAAATTATTTTTTCTTCGTAAAATGATAAATTCCCTTCCCTGAACATGTCTATGTAAAAATAAATACCAAATTCCACTTACTTTGGCTGTAGGGACGTGGACAAAGTGCGCTGTGACGTCATTAGGGCCTGGTCGCCGGTGCGTGACTCGCCCAGACACGGTCGCGCGGGCCATTCAAGCACCGGGTGTTGCCACAAATATATTTTCAATTATTTGTTTTCTGTATTTCCAATGCGTTTTTTTTTTATCGTATATGATGCATATTTGTGTCCTTTACAATATGCATACAGTAGAACGTTCATAATGTTCCATGGAACTGTGATACATGTCGGTAATGTGTCCACAATAAATGTTTGTCGCAATATTACCTGTTAAAAATTCACTAAAATTACAATATGTACAGTTTCACACACTATTTACACACTATTTACACAGTAACACACTGTATTACACACTCAGTACTTCGGAAGTGAATAATAATCAACGAAGTAGCCCATGGTACACAGCGCGACTTCGCTCTCAGTGCACCAGTACAGATAAATTTTCGCTGCTTGTTTCTTCATTCTGTGTGCTTGCAAATAACGCACTCACGTACACCCTTGGCTTTAGTACTTGTAGGTTGTATGTAACCAAGCTTGTAAAGCATAAGGTAGTATTGAAAAGATTATAGGAAAAGATCAATTTGTAAGATAGTCTTGAAAAGATCGCTTTGTATGGTCCCACACAGGAAAAGATTCAGCATACCTCAAGAGTGTCCATCAGTCAGGAAGAGATTCGGCTAGCCTCAAGAGTGTCCGTCAGTTGGGAAGAGATTCAAGCATCCTTGAAAATATCTATGGAAAACACCAAAATGGAAGCCGCTAACACTGTTCATCTATGCCATTTGTATCAGATGCATCATCACTGAACGCAGAAAACGATTCATCTAAGTATCATCGAAATAAATAGCATAGGATTGCAAGAGTGACGCTCGGAGCCTCAACTGGATACGCTCGCTGTATGGTCCTCATAGGTGCTGTATCACTTGCATCCGACCTTTGTGTTAGGTCCTTATTGCGCCTGGCTTCCCCAACATTATGACCCTTATGTTCTTCAAACAATAAGGTTTGAATTTCACCGACAGAGCATTATCTTCAACACCGCGTCGGACAGGTGTTTGGGAGCCAGAGGCGCGTGCGCCACCCATGGTTGCTTATTCAGTACTAACCCAGCCAGCAGCCCCACGGCATTTTGGGATTTTTTTCAAAGATGGCTGCCTCTCACTGGAGGTCCTAAGAGTCCATTTCGTACACAACCAACCTCGTACACATTTAGAATTGTTTACGAAAAATCAGTTTTCTCCGTTGGCGCAGTTTCCCGCCGACCGAGAAAACTCAGTTGGCGCAGTTAAGTGGTTAAGAGTCGTATCAACTCTACCTACTGATTCTCTGAGGTACAGGGAAGTCTGTTGGTATATGTGGCGACCAGATCGGCCGCCAGTTACGGGACAAACTTACATTATAAGTTTGTAGGTAAGGGAAAAGAGGTGCCCGGAAACAAATGAAATGGTAACCCCTACCTGCAGATCCGCCGTGTTGTAGAAAACGCTAGCCGTGTGCGGCATTGGTCACGGGCGACCAATCAGAGCCCGCCGTGACGTCACCGGGTGCCCCGGGCGGCGCCAACGTCAGAGTTGACCTGACTGGAGGCGAGAGGACGCACCTCGGTCAGCTCTCAAGGATTTGAGGCTCTACAAGCCTTTCTCAGTGGATTAGAGCTAGCCATAGCAGCCCACCTTATATATTGGAGACCCCGTGCTTCTGGGAAGCGAAAAGGAACCAAGTTCATTGAGCAAAGGAGTGCCAAACTTGGGAAATAGTCAGCGACGACGCTGGGCAGCAACGCTGGACTTTGAGGGCTTGGAAGGTGTGGTGGGCAGGCCTAGCTGTGACCGGGTCACATCCACTGAGGGTTTTGGAGGGACGACACCGTTCCTAGGACAAGGAGCAACGCCTTGTGGAAGGGACGAGTGTGTGAACAGTGATTAGCTCGGTGCCCATTGGTGAACCAGGATTGGGATAGCTGAATCTTGGGGATTGGAACGGCGACAACGCGAAGGCTTCACCACACCTGAGGACCTGTGGAAAGTTCCTGGATCGTCAAGGATCGACTCGGGAAGCGTGGGAACCTCACACCATCGAGGGACAGGCGTCGTGAGCCAGGAATGTAAAGGTAGATCATTTTCCCTCCCATTACCCCTTTGTGTGAGTAGGCTAGATAGGCCACGATATTTACTTATGAATGTGGCAATAGGACATTAATACTTTAGTAGTAGAATAGGCTGCAGGGCAGCTTGTGTCCAGGACTGTCAGAGAGGACAGTGTGTGTGGACGGCAGGACAGTGAAGAGGTGGTGCCGACGTGGTGAAGAGGCCCTTCTGTGAGTGTGTGTGACTCCTGTCTATCTGCCCAGTTGAAGGAGTGGCTGGAGGTCGTGGAAGAAGAGTTGCTGACGATCTCCAGATTTATTATCCTTATTTTCATATTCATGTACTGCTTGTTATAACATACATCTTTGGCATTACATTATATAAAAATTAGTTAATTTTAGCATACTTATATTTTTAAAGTCTCCTTTAAGTATTAGTACAAGGTACACATTAATCTAGAACTAGTCTGTCTGGTTATTCAGTTAAATTTATAGATTGGCAATTATAATTTTTCAGTGTAAAGCTGTTTCGTGAATTTTTGGTATGACAGTCAAACTGCTGACAAATTGGGAAAACTTATGAAAGCGAGCCTTGATTGGAACAAAATGTCACCCTGTAATGATCTGGTGCTCAGATCATTGGTTCTCCCTTCCCCCTCTCCCCTCCTTCCTTCTCCTCCTTCCTTTTTCCCTTCCCCCTTTCTCCCCTCCCCTTACCCGTCATTCGTCTTCCCCCTTCACCCCCCCCCCCTGTAGCCCATTTGTCAAGGTCCAAGGAGTTGACCTGAGGGGTTGTGCAGCCGACCTCTGTGATACCTTGCGTCCCCACGCAATCCTCCCCACTCGTTTCCCCTCTCCATCCTCTCTCTCCCCCTCTCATTCCCCCTCTCATTCCCTCTCTTTCCCCTCTCAACGGTCCCTTACCCATACCAGGCGAGTCAAGTGTCCCTACCCTTTATCTTGCTGGAGACGGGCTGGAACATAAATAATCAGTTTTGGTAAACATTGCTGGGAGGTACACTAGTTGCGGGTATCCAATACAGTGGTACCTTGTTCCCATCGCATAGCCGGGGAGTACTGACTCAATCTTCAGGAATTCATGTAGCCTTCCACGGCACCTCAGGGAAGATGATTGGCGGGAGATAAGGGCCAAGTCCTTATTGGCCCTAGAGAGCCAGACCTCAGGCCTAAGTGTAAAATGGTTGGCCAATGCCAAAATAATGGGTGGAGCCCTGGGGCTGGATTAGATGGTGGGAGGTGTAATCCTTCCCAGCAATAAGCTGGTAAAACAAAATTTCATTTAGTGTCTTGGGAGTTTTTCGGGACTGGAGGGCAAGCCAGCCCGCACCCAACGGGGCTGAGGGCCGCCATCAACATCTTGGCAAATTGTGCGATTGAAGGTAGTGTGCTCCTACGTTTCTTGCATATTGGTGATTGCATTCCATTGCCTCTTTTATTTTGGTAGATGTTATTAGAGTAGGCTATATGTCAATGGTGATTTAAATATACAGTTACAATAATAAAATAATTGTTAATTTCATCTTGGTGAGTTATCTGTCCCCTGGTGTTAATATGTTATTCATGCGATTTTCATGTGCTGTGTTAGAACTTCCCTGTGTTTCTCCATTCTTAGGAATAATAAAGTAAAGCGAGAGCCTCCCCCGTTCAGTTCAATAAGACTAAAGTAATCCATTCAATTTCAATCACTGGTCCGTTGAGTTCCCTGATTATCGAGTCCCTTCCTTCCTGGGGACCGATAATTATAGACACATTCATTCCTTTGGAAGGTGGTGGCAGTGAAAAAAGGTAATTAGATTAATAATCCCTTTCCTTGTGATATTCCTCATTTAATGTTCAGCTTATATTCGTGACAGTCCAGCGAGGGGTCATGCTGGTCCGTTATTAGTGTTTGCTGGTTATTAAGTGTGGATATTATATTACAAATAATGATTCAACAATTACAAGACTATGGTAGTCATTACAATGGTAGTAGGCATTACAACCCAATAAAGGCTCCCCCTAGCTGTCATTTTACATAATTTACTGGTATACTAGAATTTAAGAGTATGGGCTTGAATTTTATACCCTTGGTGTTACAAAATGCAATTATAGTTTAATTTGTATAGAATAATGCATACCAGACAATGCTGGAATAATTATTTTAGCAGTTACTACTTACTGCAGCCCACCTTTGCCTACTTCTCATCCTTTCAAAATCATTGAGATGTGTTCTATTAGAGTAAACTCTCAATTATCAAGACAGCTCAGGACCCAATCATTGCTATACATGAACCCACTATTTGTCTTAACATCCACTTGTAAATATATATTAAGACAATGTTTTGGAGGTTGCCTATTGGGTCACAAACAATTTAGATATTCATGACAGTTCAATATACCTTGTCATAAGACCATGGAGCCAGCTGCTTCACCTGTTTTCATTTTATATTACAGTATGTATCTCCTAAAATGTTCACACACTGCAGTCATCACTGATGCATGCTGCATTTCAAAGTTTCTGGAAAACACCCTTATGCATTAATGTTCATACATTCATTACACCAAACTGCAGCAGCTTCAAGTAGCAAAAGAAGACAAAGCTTATAGACATAATGAAATGTACTGTTCTTACTAATATGAGACGTCAAACATTTTGATGTTATGAGGATTGATAACATATTACACAAACAACTTCTGGTCCACATTTATCATACAGAACTTGTGTATAAATGCAGAATATAATTACAGTACTTTAAACCTACTACGGTACAGAGAAATACAAAACACACACTACTAAACTAAAATATTACACATGTACACTGAAGACATTTTTTAAATAGTGTGTAATTGTGTAATTTGATGCTGTATTGTATCTTTTTGCAACATGATGAGTGCAGATAATATACACTTACCATGTTACTGTAACCACACACACAAGAATACTCCATATACAGTACTGAACTACATATAAAAATATTGCTTACTTATATAGATCATTTTAAGTACTATGTATATACTGTGCATGATGCATTGAGATACGTAGATTCTGTTTGAACATGTTATTTAAATAAAAAGTTAAAACAATAAAATACATACCATCATATTGAAATTTAAAATGCAGTATGCTACCATGTCTGTATATAAAATTGCCAAAACATTGAGCCAAGGCTTTGAAAGCATTATCTAGCTAGTGGGGAGGGTTTATACTGAGGAGAACACCGAGGAGAGTATGATGGTCGAGCACTAGTAACTCTGCCCACAGTCACTCTTTTGGGATTTTCCCCGATTGATCACATGTAAAAGACAAAGGTGTTCGTTGCGTCACGTGAATGTTAAGTCTTGCCTTTGGTAAGTCAAGTACAGGCAAAGGGCTCTTAAATTTTTCTGCCTTTCTTCGATCAGTCTTGTTTTCTGGTGTAGCCTTGTGCTTCTTACTGGGTGACAGCCATGACTTGGGTGGTGTCAGACAGTCTTGTGCTTGAAGCAACTGTGTCATTAGAGAACCAGGAGAATCATGTGTTCTTTTGAATGCCGCCTTACCTTTCATGACCTTAGGGGATTCGGGTACAGGTAATCTTGATGGGCTAAGTACTTCTCGGTTCTCATCTCGATGACTTGTAACCTTAAGAGCAATTAGCAATTGCTTTGTATGCTTTGAATTAGCAATTGTGATTGTATGTGTGATCATGTAATTGGTGTCGGTAAATTCACACATTTTATCATTGTGTTTAAGTGTGCCTCCATTATAATATTTCTCTATGAGCATACACGAAGGTTATCATAGTACCACCTAGGGAACACCACGTTCTCTATAGAAGTTCTTATTGCCTGGAGAGTGGTAAAACAGCACAGACTTGTATAAAAGTGTACCCTTAGCCATCTGATCAGTATCAGTGCCTGAATGATGGCAACTAGTAATGTAGTGGCTACAGAGAAGTAAAGCCACACAGACCTCCATGGGAGAGTACCCTGGGCTGACAGTTCAGTAGTAGATCTATGGGAGTAGCAACATTCCGGCAACGAAAAATATATGTTGGGTATCTGGGGCTTGAACTTAGAAAATAAATTATTTAAGTATTATATTAAAATAAATCGAAGGACCACCCGCTTTTGAGAAAAGAGGGAAAACAAATAAAATTGATCATTAGAATGACACCAGAGAACCAGTGTCTATGGAAAAACATTCAATGGATATTCACTTGAAATTAATGAAGACTGTAATTACTAATTAAAGCCAAAGCCTCAAATATCAACATTGGGGGGTTATTTCTAGAAATTCATATATATCTAGGAACCAGTGTGGTTCGTCACTAGTTCATTATAGCATTGGTATTATGGTAAATCTAACTACAACATATGTAAATATATGGTAATCAAATTATATTCATTTAAGATCATATTAATTATAGAAGCAATAATTAAATTGAATAAATTTATAAGAAAAATGGGTCTTAGCTGTAAGACGATTTCTAACGCCAGTTCATCATTCGTCCTCGTGATCACAGAATCCCCATAGAGAAATGACTCGAGGTAAATAACACGATTGATGACAATCTTGCTGGCGTCTCAAATACACGCTGTAATACAAGAAATATAAAGTAGCAATTGACTAGGCTACAAAATTGTGCTCATATATTCATGAAGCTGAACAGAGTGATAAATATTACTAACGTTTGATTGTTATTAATTTCTCGTCATAACGACAAACTACTCACTAAGGCCCTAACTACTCAGATGCATCCGATTAGAAAGAAAAAACCTGTGAGCGTAACCGAGTACTAAGGTTTGCCGAGATGAGCGTCTGCTGGACTCAGTGTTCACTGCTGTGCACACTTATTTACGGTCCGGATGGTAATTGTAGACGCTGGGTTCACTCTTGAGGCACTAGAGAACACTGGCAAGTAAATTCCACTTATTAACTGAGTGTCGACGTAATTCTTATCGACAAGAATTCTCAATTAATGCCATGTGCTCCACCACGTTGTCGCGTGCCTTGTTGTTGTAGTAATAATGGCGTCGCCGCCCTCCCTCTCCCAGCTCTCGCATTCACCACGGAAATTATTAAACACAAATTATTCTTTCCCGCGCAATTATGGATGAAAATGCAATAATATGAACTGGGTTGAAATTATAGGGAATTAATAATTATAATATTCTCGATAAATGATCTCTAGCGAGAAATGGAGATAATATTTATACTTCTCCAGAGCATTCGAACGTAACAGAATAAAAACTGTTACTGAATAATTTCAATTAATAACTCTTGATTTACATTATCAGGAGTAATATTATCAGCAATATGCTCAGATTAATTTATATTAACACTATGGTTAGTGGTGTTAAGAGCTACTGCAAATGTAAGTTAATAGTAATTTATATAATATAATAATGGATGATAAGTGTTGGAAATTTCCAACATAACTCCGGGGGGAGAAAACTCGGGTCGCAGTGCCATGTGAGTACTGACGTACCTATCCCGAAGTTAGTAGTTAGTATGTTAGTATGTTAGTACACACACAACGGATGTCCCGTAAATGTCAAGGACATACAAGAATTTAAGACATGAAAAATTAATGTCATAATAATAGTTTACACAAGTTAATGATTGATCATACATTCAAGTAACTGAGACTCTACTGTGAGGGNCCCCCTTCTTGGGAAGGTGAGGGCTGCACGGATGAGCGGCACGGCAGCAGAGTGTGACAATTGCTTGTTTGCTTGTATCCTTGGGATTGAAGGGAGTTCTACCTCTCTGTTCAGTTTCTTACCATGTGGGGTTTGTTTTGTTATGCCTACTTTTCTGGGTGCCTAACCCTGGTTGATGGCAGATAAGGAAAAACCCCCAACCACAGGGGGGGTTTTCCAGGGTCATTGCTCCCTGAAACCTCTACGAAGGGGCCAGGTTCTGGCTCGTGGTCCCTGATAGGTCCGAACTCCATAGCTAATGTCCAGGTCTAATATAAAATACATTAGCGCGATAAGCTCCAGGGAACCATAGGGGCTCCCCACAGGAAATACATTGTATAAGAATTTGACAGAAGGTACATTAAAGTAAATTTAAGGGTTATCCACAGGTATATTTAAGCATAATTTGAGGATTATTGCACAGTATGATATAGCAAACTGTGTGTATGACATGATATATGTAGCAAATGTAGCAAATTTGCTACAAACTACAAATGAACTATAATGTAGCAAACTATGTGTATAAAATGATATAAGATAATAGCAATGATTACAATGGTAAAGTTGTGTGGCATAGGTACAGGCATACCTCAGTTTAAGAGTTTAATTGGTTCCTGGAGACGCCTCGTATTCCGAAAACTCATATTCTGAAGCTAATTTCCCCATAAGAAATAATGGGAAATGAATTAATCCGTTCCTGACTACCCCAAAAACCCCATATCAAACTAAATTTTTATACCTAATTCATCTAAATAAACCTACAAAACTATGTTCAAGTTATTACTTACCTTGCTCTTGAATGCTGTAGGCGTATGGAAGATGGTGAGGAGGGGGGAGGAGGAGAGGAGTTACTGTTTGGAAGGGGAGTCCCCTTCCATTATCACATCAGGCAGTGAGGACTTCACTGGTATGCACACACTGGCACATTTTGCCTGCATACCACTAGGACTTGCTTGTCTTACTAAGAATTTGTCTAAAGACACTTGTTTTTCCCTACATTTTAACACTTGTCTGTAGTAAGACATCACATTATCATTTAAAAGGTCAATGCAACGGCCTGCTACAGCTTTATCTGGGTGAGTTTTTTCAACAAAACTTTGCAGTTCTTCCCATACTTCACACATTTTCTTAATCAAGAAGGGACATCCTTTACTGCCTCTACTCACAGCTATTTTCTTAGGTTGAACTTTATCAATGACTTTCTTGAGACCCATGGTGAGATATATAATAACAAATTGTATAGTCAAATGACCAAAAATCCAACAAAACACTGAAAATCCAGGTGAAGAATTGATGTGGGATAGTCACTGGGCGCGAGACAAAGGTAAACTGAGGGGCGGAGGGGCGACGATCGCTGAACCACCACGCGCTAGGTCGGCCTGTACGCGTATCAACAAACTCGCGTCCCGAGGTAACCCTCGCGTTCCGAGACATATTTTCCGAGGAAATCCTGCTCGTCTTCCGAAAAACTCGCATACAGGGACACTCGCATTCCGAGGTACCACTGTACATATTTTTGGGAGTTGGGTAGCACTAGATACAGTGTGAGTTTCAAGCACTAGGTAGGAAATTATGAAGGTGAAATTAGTTTTTTTTTGTTTTATTTTTGAATAAGGCAAAAGTTTGACAGCTTTTCAATTTGTTAAGGAGGGAGTTCCATAGACCAGGTCCCTTTATTTGCATAGTGTTTACACAGATTAAATTTGACTCTGGGGATATCAAAGAGATATTTATTTTTGGTGTGGTGATTATGTGTTCTATTACATCTGTCCAAGAAGAGTTTCAGAACTGGGTTTGTATTTAAGAAGGGATTTAAACATGGGGCTGAGTGTTGTCTGAAAGCCGAGTTTGTTATTGTTCTGATAACAGATTTTGCTGGGTGATGATGGGCTTGAGGTAGTTTGCAGATGTTGAGCCCCACACACAGATACCATATGTAAGATAGGGATAGATTAGCGCATAGTATAGCGAGAGGAGAGCAGAGTTTGGAACATAATACCTATTTTAGAGAGTATACCAACCGTTTTTGAGACTTTCTTGGTTATGTGTTGTATGTGGGTGCTGAAGTTGAGTCTCTTGTAGTCCGGTACATTAAAAAGCCCTTAGCGGTTTGAGGGTTAAAAATAAAAAACATGCATCTTATATGCCGGCAAATACAGTACCTAAATGATACACAGTAATTACAGTATTTTGAAAGCTGAACCTACCACTCTACTATATAATCAAATCACATTTATTGTCACACACACTGCATGTTAGTGGCTTTACAAGAATGGTGGCAACGATCCTCATTGGTGGCAACAATGGGGAATAGGTGAATGCCTTGTTGAAAGGTATAAGACAGACACTTACAGGGTCAGAGCTAGAATTTTGAGAAATAAAACATATCATTGCACTTTGAGAACCTTACAGGGAATGCCTCAGACTTCAAAAGTATATTCTCACCTGATGTGTCTGGAGGTGTAGAAAGTTGTCTGGGGTGATATAGAAAGTTCTTGCCTGTGTGTGGTCACGAAGAGGCTCCACTGTCACAGTAAGCTGGGTGTCACGAGCTCGGCCCTCACGCTGAGAAAACTCATATAGTGCTTCCCATGCTGCCAGTGTGTCCTGAACAAGAAAAACATAGCATAATTCAATCTCAAAACAAACTAAAAGGCACAACATTTAATTTATGATAGTCATGCTTGGAAAAAGACTTAAAGTTATGGGGGAGGGGGGGGGGTATAATACAGGAAATTGTTGAACTTTTAAAGAAAATTCATGAGAAGTCAGCAATAAGAGAAAGGGACATAGGCTTAAACGTAACACCCAAAAGATGTGCTACACAAGTAGTACAGGCATTAGAAATAAAATTCATGAATTAAATGAAGTTGCATGTAAAAAAAAAAACAGCGTTGAATATAATGAAACAAATGACGGTCCTGAAAAAGCCAAGAAAGAAAGGACAAAACAACCCAATCCGAAAGCAAAGACAACCTACGAAGAGCCAGAAAATGGCGAAAAGAACGCCAGGAAACTTCATACTGCCACCGAGACGAAGCTCTCAGGTGGGACACCATCAACGAAGCCACCTGATCACCATAGAATTGGTGATACACCCGCGTCAAAAAGACCAGACGCGAAGAGCAGAGGAGAAGGTCGAACCAGCCCCGTACCGGATCAGATTGACCTGCTGAAAGAGGCGGAGCCATGGGAAACATCCCGGGTTCGGGCACCAAGCCAATAGCACTGGAAACCAAGGCTGGGCTAGCCACCAAGGGGCCACGAGGACTACTTTCCCTAGGAATGTCTCCAACCGAACCAGAACCCGAAGCAACAGCTGGACCGGGGGAAAGAGGTACAGGTAACCCCACCTCGACCAGTCCTGCCGAAAGGCATCCACCGCGAACGCTTCGCAGTCGGGGAAGGGGGTCACATATATTGGGAGACGCCGAGACCATGCCAACGCGAAGAGGTCCACATCTGGGAGACCGTACGTCTGGCAGATCCAACGAAACGAGTCGTCGTCGACCGTCCACTTCGTGGACAGGGGAAGGAAGCGAGACAGACCGTCTGCCAGAACGTTGGACACTCCCCGGACATGAACTGCATGGAGAGCCAAACCCCGAGAATCCAGCAGATGAACCACTCAAAGGGACCAACCCCAAAGAGCCAAGGACCGAAGAGAACCCCCGCAGTTCAGGCAAACTCCCGAACCGTGCTGTGAGCCCGATGGAAGGACGGACCCCAACGTCCCTGGCCTGCCTGGTGAGCACTAGTCACAAAGCCCCAGCCAAGAGACGACGCATCCGTGAACACATCGAGCGAGGGCTCGGGAAGGCGCCAAGGCACCGAACCCCGAAAACCCTGAAGAGGAAGCCGGTGACGCAGCAACCGACACAAGACCCCCGGAGGACGAACCCAACAATCGCGAGAGAGGCGGAAAGGACGTCCCCGAAGGAACCAAAACAGATGCCGAAGCCAAACCCGACCCGGCGGGTAGACTAACACGGCGAAGTTCAGACTCCTGCACAACCGCTCGAGCAACCGCCGAGTGACCTGGGACCCCCTCAGAAACAGCTGATGGCGGTCCCGCCGCAGCTGCAACGCCACTGGAGGGAGAGACAAGGAAGCAGTCCAAGAATCCCAAACAAGACCCAGCCAGGTCCGAACCTGGGACGGAACCAGATGGGACTTCCTCCAGTTCACCAGGAACCCGAACCTGGCGAGCTGGGAAAGAACCATATCCCTGGCGAGCAGACAAGCTGACCGACTGGGAGCCCACACCAGCTAGTCGTCGAGGTAGGCCAAAACCCGAATCCCTAGAAGACACAGACGGGTCACCACAACCCGGGTCAGACGCGTGAAAACGCGAGGTGCCAGATTCAAGACAAAAGGTGGGCATCAAAAACGGTAAGTGTGACGCCCCACCATGAAACCTAACCAGTCCCTGAACCCCAGATGAATAGGAATGTGCCAATAGGCGTCCTTGAGGTGCAGGGACACCATCCAGACACCCGGCTCCAACAGAAGCCGGACCTGAGACAGAGTAGTCATCCGAAAGGAGGGGCAAGGAATCCAGAGGTTCAGATGGGACAAGTCCAGAATGAACCTCAGATCCGCACAGTCCCGTTTCGGCACTGGAAACAGATGGGAAACTCACCTGAGGGACGTAGTTGTTTCGACCACGCCCAAGCGCACCCACTCCAAGACGACTTGACGAAGCGCAGGAGAAGAAACCTGCCCTGTTAGCCCCAAAACCCCCCAAAGGAGAATGAGTCGCCCAACGCCACCACAGGCCGGATGACACGACCAAAATGGCCCACAAATCGTGGGACCAAGCATGGGCAAACAGAGTGAGCCTCCCCCCCATCGCCCCGTCAACGGGGCAAACCGTAAAAGGGCCGACGCCCCTTACGAGAACCCAACCGTCGAACAGGGCGACCACTTCGCCGCCCAGACGACACTGGCCCCGAAGGGAACAACGGCTCAGAAACTGGCACCAATGGCCCACCTCGACCAGCGGAACCCGGAAGCCTGGCACGACCCCTCCGAAACTGCCGAGAATGACCGCTTCGGAGAATCAACAAGTCCGCCATAGGACGACAACTAGACGAAGCCGCTTGCAGAAACTGAGAGACCGCAGTCTCTGCAAACAGCAACGGACAAAATGGAGACGAAAATTTAAGAGCCAGGGCCCAAGCGGATTCCAAAGAGAGGGCGAGCACAGCCTGATGGCACATGAGGCGAGAAGCAGCTCCTCCCCGAGAAGCATGAGGTTCAGCTCCTCGGGGAGGAGCTGAACCCAAATCATACTCATACTGGGAAGGAGGGTAAGAAAACCCCTCTCCTTGCAACAATAAGCCCCGCGAGGAAGGCCAAAGCACCCAAGCGGGGTCACAGGGGGCCCAAGGCCCCAAGGTTGACTCCTCCCCAACCCCAGGATCCCCCATGTCGGGACCCGGGGCAGAGCCGTCCTCCAAACCCTCTACCCCTGAAGAAAAGGCAGAGTCCAAGGGAAAGGCAGACAAGTGTTCCAAGTACTGCCCTGACACGCAAGGGCAGTACTCACAGGGCGCCTAGGGAAGGAAGCCCCTAGGCGCATGCAGCCCCGGCACTGATGAAGTACTCCTGGCCACCGCACACCACACAAAAACAGCAGAGAACGCCACATGAGGCAAACACCGCCCAGGAATTTGAGGCCAGAGAAGCGTCTATCCCGGTTGACACTAGCTTGCGAACTGAAGGCAGCCGGCGTGGTGAGGTCCGGGGCCCCCCCCTCCCCCTCCCAGGGAGGGGAGGGCTGCTCAGACGACCGGCGCGGCAGTAAATTGATTGTTTGATTGTTTTCCTTGGGATTGTAGGGAGTTTTCTACATCTCTGTTCGGTTTTTGTTGTAGTTTCTTACCATGTGGGGTTTGTTTTGTTACGCCTACCTTTCTGGGTGCCTAACCCCAGTCGATGGCAGATAAGGAAAAACCCCAACCATATGGGTTTTCCAGGGCCATTGCTCCCTGAAACCTCTTTGAAGGTGCCAGGTTCTGGTGCTGGTCCCTGGTAGGTCTGAACTCCATAGTTAATGTCCCGGTCTAACATAACATACATTAGCCCGAAGCTCCAGGGAGCCGTAGGGGCTCCCCACAGAAAAAAACATTATTGAATGTAATGAAATGCCATTTTCTGGGTGAGCCCCGGAGGCTGCCTGGAGTTATAAGACTTACATGCGCTATATTAGTCTGGGGCTTCAGTCAATGAAGTTCTGCCTACCGGGTACCAGAGCCGGAACCTGGCCCCGAAAAAGGCACAGGGAGTAATGGCCTAAGGAGACCCTCCCTTGTATTTGGGGGAATTCCTTGTCTGCCTTCGATCGGGGTTAGGCACCCAGAAAGGTAGGCATCTCAAAACAAACCCCACATGGTAGGAAATTGCAAACAAACCAAGACCGAACAGAGAAACAAAACTTCCCAAAGGAAAACAAAGGAAACATGCAAACAAGCAATCATCATTCACCGCCGCACGCCTCCTGTCCGCACAGCGCTCACTCCTTTCCAGGAGGGGGAGCCAGCCTGGACTCTATGCCCATGCTACTCCCACCTCAGTTCGGAGGCTGAGCATTAAAAATATAACTGCCGACCAGAGGGAGGAAGGGTACCAGGGTAGCCTCGGGGGGCTAACTCAGAAAATGGCATTTCATTACATTCAAAAGGCTGGGTTTCTGTGAGGAGACCCCTTTCGGCTCCCTGGAGCTACATAACCAGAGATAAGTAAAAGAGGGATTTACCCAGGAGGCAGCCGCTCCACCTGTGATCATTCAAAGACCAAGAACAAACTGGCTGTAAACTGGCAACCCAAAGCCACACATGCATGACTGGGACTCAGGAACATTTACGAAAAACTGGCAGTCAGGATCCTGTACGACCTCCAAAACCCCTGTGCCTGAACGTCAGCCTAGGATATGTTGCCAAACACTACAGTCAAAGCAGCATACCAATGAACGTCATGAGCAGAGGGATAGACTGCAGGCTGGATAGACTTAATAATGCTTCAGATGATCTGAGAGACCCGAACCTAGAAAAGGGAAAGAAACATCACATCAACACAAAGAGCGTCCACAGCTACAGAGGCGATGCATGCAGGTAACAGCTGCAGAGCCTCATCCAGGACACAACACATGATGCACCACCCCCAGCCTGACGAACCAAGCATCAATGATCCACGGACCCCTCCGAAAGCCCGCCATCTTGTTCTTTGCCAGAAAAGGTGACAGCTGCAACTGAACAAAATGTCCCACAAGGACCAAAAGAGCAGAAACATCTGCACCGGAGGTGAGCATGAAGCTCACTGATCCAACCGCAGAGGCCAATTGCCAACAGAAACAGAGGCTCGGGAAGCACTCTCAAACAAATGGGCCGACCAAAAATTGAGGATGAAGAAAGAAGAAATAGCAACATTCTGTCCAAGGACCAGGACAGGTCAAGCGGTGCATGAGCAGGCCAGCGGTGAAACAAAGCACGAGAAAGCGTACGGAATGCAAAGGCTAGCAGCGGCTCCTGCCAGGGCCCCGGGTTCGGACACCTAGCAAGCAGTGCCTGGAACCAAGGTTGGGCTAGCCACCACGGGGCTACAAGGGACGACTCTCCCACAATAAGAATCCAACCAAGCCAGAAGCACCGAAGCACACAGCTCTCCCTCTAGAAAAAAGCCAGCCAGGGAAAGACGTACAATACAGGGAACCCCACCTCGACCAGGTCCTGCCAAAGAGTGTCCAATGTGACGGCTCTATAGTCACGGAGTGGGGGTGCCACATATCTCGGGAGATGCTGGAATCATGTCACCGTGAGAGTTCCACCTTTGGGGGCTCGTGTGACCGGCAGAACCAAACTTAAGGCCATCATTGTCCATTTCGGGGACCATCCTTCTGTGGGGGGGGGGGGACGAGAAGGAAAGAAACGGGAACAGGCCGCCCACCAGGAGGACGTTGGACACACCTCGGATGGAAACTGCACGAAAAGCTAAGCCTCGAGAAACCAGACCACGAGTCATTCGAAGAGACCAGCCCCAGGGGGAACTCCTGCAGTTCAAACAATGAACCACCAGAGCACAGTCTGAAGGTAACCTGATCGTCCCCCCCCACATAGAGTCCCGAGAGACCTGAACCCCCTGCAGCAAAGGCCAGACCACCGCAAACTCCCACCACCATACTGTGTGCCACGACAGAAGGACGGACCCCATCGTCCCAGGCCGGCCTAGTGAGAATGGGTCCTAAAACCAAGAACGTCGTACCCAAGACGTCATAGTTCGCGGCTTTGGCTGCTGTGTTTTGGTAATATGGTCTGGGACTGACATTCTGGCACTGGGTTTTTGGAAGGAAGGTAGAACAGGTTCCTGGCAGCATGGTACCTCGTTAATATTCCCTCCTGGCACTACTCGGGCTTATATGTAGCCTTGGGTCACAGGTTGCAGCCAGTTGCCTTGACTTCGAGTTGAGGAGCGAGTGGACCATGTTTTCTCCCTGTTTTCCTTTAGTTTTGATTAGGTAGGGTCTGGGAAGTTTGAAGGGGCTCTCCATAGAAAACCAGTGTTGAATGAAATGGAAACGCCATTTTCTTAGTGAGACCCGGAGGCTCCCTGGCAATCCCTCCCTCCCTCCCTCCCTCCAGTCGGTGTTTTTTCACGTTTTTGATATTCAGCCTCTGAACTGTGGTTGGGTAGCCGGCCGTGGGAAGGTCTGGGGCTCCCCACCCTTTCCCTTCCCAGGGAGGGGGGGAGCAGCACAGACAGTGGCATGTTGGCTGTGGTGATGTCATGCTTGTTTGCTTTTTCTGATAGGAGAGTTGTGCCTGGTCGTTCAGCTTGAGGTATTGTCTATGTTTAACCCTACTGTAGTTTGTTTTAGGATATTCCTTACCTTCTGGGTGCCTGACCTGGTAGATGGCAAACATTGCATGACTGCTTCCAACTACATGGGGGGTTTCTATAGGTTATTGCTCCTTGTGCCTCTCTGAGGGGGGGCCAGATTCTGGCTCATGGTCCCCCAGTAGGCTGAACTCAATCGCTCTTGACTGGTTGCCATGGTTTAATACATATACACCTCACCCGGTATATCTCTTGGGAGCCTCCAGATCTCCCCAGGAAAATGGCGGTTAATTACATTCAACATCATGTATATATTACTGATCCGATTATTATTATTATTACAGTACATTCATAAAAACCTTACCTGTGTTGACATCCAGCCACCATCATGGCAGCGCTGAGACTGTAACCACCTAACAATACCCTCGGTGCCATGAATCTCCCCCCTCTGAGGGAGTGAAAGCTGAGCGCATAAGCAGTGTGCCTGCATACATTGCCTGAATCGTGGCGGTGGGCAAGACGTGGCTGTAAGTGTGGACGCTGAGACTCAACGCGGTAGGAAGGCAATGGCACCATGTCTTCACCCCAGGAAACATACCTTCACTGTTACCATGAGAAAAATACCATTAAATAAGCAATTGTAATTGAGAATCCTAGAGTAAGCTATAGGAGGGTGTTTTTTTTTTGTTTAGTAGTTTTCAGAAATATCTTGATAAGGCATATATGAAATCCTATCCCCCTTTTTTCTTCCTC
>WNGS01158583.1:23109-43534 GCA_020271785.1 Procambarus virginalis
TAAACTTATTTATATTTTTGTCTCCTTTTATTCGTCATTTATTGTCACACGGCTGACTGAGTACATACAGAACCGAAGTTAATCAGACATATTTGGAACACGGGAATAAAAAAAGACTGAAGCAGAGATAAAAACTGCTCTGCAATCATAAGCCAATCCCCTCCAAGAGAACCAAATAAATAATAGCGTGTGCAATAAATGTCTTTAATAGTACTGAAGTGACTGAAGCCTAATTATCATATCATATCATATACATGTACAGGATTCTGGAAATTAAATAATGTGAAAACAAAACTTTGGGATTTCATGCTTTGTGTTTCTCTAACTTGCATAATTGTTAACATACTTGAAGATTTAGTAAAGAAATATTAGAAAAATACTGAGAACTTTCATCCAAATAAACTAAGTATGGTTAGCATTATGGTTAATGGAAATTAGCCTAATTATGCACCATTTACTGTGGCAGTCCATTTTGTGTTATCGTTATGAAGCCAACTAAGCATCAAGCATCTTCCAGTCACGCCCATGCAAGTTGTATTCGTGCCAAAAATGGGGAAAATATTTAAGGCATACAAATTTAAACTCATCACTTTACAAGTTTAACAAGAACCAGACTTTCTATGCAGCATTAAAGATTTTGGAAGTTTTCAACAATAAAATAAAATTTAATGTTCTCGATAACACTAAACTTTAAATAAGAAGACAATAGATGACTGAGAGAGACACATTCAAGATGACCCGTTGTTGATGAATGACAAGTGATAATCATCTAGTACCACTGAACTAAACTATTCTGCTGTTTAGTCTGTCAAAGTCAGTACATGTTAACTATAAAAAGCATCACAATGTACAAAGAAATAATTGACTAGAGCAATGAGACATGGATGCATCAGTGACTGTCCATAGAGTCCTTCAGACAACTTGACTACAACAATATCTATAATATAGACCTCTATAGCAAATTTAAGCTATTAAACATTATACACCAATACTCTCTCTGACATGGGTGGTACTCATTGCTAATGAAGCATGTAATACAAAATATAATAACAGGGCTTCTTGACCAACCAGAATGTATTCTATGTCACCGCAGCCAAACTTTACCTTAACGCCTCAATCTATGTCATGTTACACTAGAATCCCCTGCACAGAAGATTCCTGTGAATAATATCCCATTATGTACAACTTCAACACAATCACACTTTTCCTCCTTAAAGTTAATATAGAACTTATTTACATGGCCATGTGTTCCCCATTTGAACATCACATGCACAACATACACATACTTAAACATACAGTGAATCATACAATATACTTATCAATACATGCTCGCACTAGTCTGGCTTGTGTAGTGATCAAAATACAGTATAGTCCTCCTTTGAATGATCGAGGCACTTTAGGGGGGACTTGAGCGAAAACGAGACCACAAATCAGGCATTGAAAATGGACTGCGGCTCGTACAAAGAATCATTCTCTTAAGAAGAGGCTTTCGGTATCTATACAAGGATGACAATTTAAAACTTATAAAATACCACCTGTTGATGATGGCTTAGAAATGATGACGGAAGTTGCAGCCAATCCTCTCATAGCTCCACTACCAAAATATACCTTATGAAGTTCATCTATAACACATAATCACTATATCAGTATAATAGTAAAAATAAGTTAAAAGCCATGGATGCCATTTCACATAACTGCTTTAAATATAACTAATTTCATTGGCTACATATCCCAGTTACTATAAGAAATACAGTACTGTATTTGCAAAACCAAATGCAAAAATTAAAATGAATGCAATTTTGAATGCATTCATTAATGCTGAAAATGAATGCAGAATGAAGTTTTTCAAATCATTACTTATGATGACTTATACAACAACAAATTAAAATTATCAATGATAAGAGAATGTTAACACCTATATATTTTCTCCACGTGTATAGCACTAAATTTTTGTACGACTTAAGTGCTTTACCTCTCACAAACTGGCTTCTACTTCGTCACTAGTACTGAACAGAAACTGCGTGTTAATAACCCTGCTCTAATTTTCTGTTCACTGACCTGTGTTATGACATCCACTTCAAATCATTATAAAATAAGGAAATTAATTCTATTCAATTACTGTTCATGCATACCTTTTAGGTACTTTGTGTCTATCTTATTTATTTATATATATATTTTTAAACTTGACTAGCAACATTATAATTCACAAAAATTGCCTTTCAAACTAATTCCACACCACTTCTAACTCGAAAACTATCAAATATAGTTTATGAAATTTTCCATGTCACTGATAATACTTTAGTTAACAGAGAATTATCCCTATAGCTCATCTGTAAGATGATTTTGGATTATTTGTAACACAAATATTAGCAAACATTGCTTTTCGAACTTATTTCACATTAGTGGTAAGACTGCAATCAGCAAAACCTCCACTGAAGCTAATATCCCATCACTGGCAGCACTGAAGTTCGGTGGAAAAAATCACCTAAATTGCTATCATTCACACATTCCCAAGTGGCTGTTGCTTTGAGGGGGGGGGGGGAGGGGGGAAGCCGATTCCCTTCTTGGAAGGAGTGAATACAGCTCCTTGGATGACTAGACACCTATGGAGCTTCAACTGGGAGCTTGAAGTGATGAAAATATTAGCAAAAGGAAGGCAAGAACACAGGCATAAAGGTGAGAGCCGTGCTGGTAGGAGTGACTGCTGTAATAGGAGAGAATGGGGCAGTTGGGACACTGGTACGACCCACACACTTGACAGATGTCGAGTGTTACCGATGACATGTCCAGGAGTTCCACTTCATAAAGCTCTGTTGGAAGAACAAAATATCATTGCAGTCAGAAGGGATACCTAGAATTCAGCTGAACTTTTAGGAATGAAGGTGCAAAGATATATAATGACACAATTACAGCATTTCTAATTTAACAAAAAGAGTCAATATCACATCAAAATTCCCCAAATTACTTATTCTTAGTTTCTGATCAAATAAAGTAAGTTAAACTTTATACTTCATTACAAACTTATTTTAGAAAGTTTCTGATATAATGAGTAAAGTTTTATTTATCCAAGAAAAGAAAATCAGTCATTACTACAGAAAGTGATTGCTTGCTGATGGCTCTTCCTCACTCTTCTTTTGTACACAGTTTATCAAGAACATGTCACAATATAAAACACACCAAAACAAAAATGTACAAGGACATCTCAGTGGTAAAAAAAAAAAAATGCTTATCAAGCATGAATATTTTTATTACTGTATTCATAAATTCAAATAACAATAATAATAATAATAATAATAATAATAATAATAATAATAATAATATAATAATATAATAATATAATATAATAAAAATAACTATGGTGAGCTCAGCCTAAAATTAAGCTCAGAGCTCAGAAAGAACTTAGCAAGCTCTCCAGAAATAGCCCAGTAGAAAATTACCGTACAATCAGCTTGACATCACACATCTGCAAGCTCATGGAGAAAATCCTAAGGGAGGGAATCATTCACCATCTTTTAGTGAACAATCTTGTAAAATCAACACATCATGAGTTTGCTAAAAATAGGTCCTGCATTACAAACCTGCTTACATTTTGGAAATGGTAACCAGCTACTTATACAAAGGACTTCCGGTGGATGTAGTATACAGAGGAACCTCAGGTAATGAGTAGCCCCATCTACAGGCATTTCAGGTAGCGAGCGAGCCACTCGCAGAAAATTTGTCTCAACTGAGGCGCTTCCGCTTAGTTAAAGAGAAAACCACGTGGTGCTTCCTAGCATTCCTGCTGGTTCTTGCAAATTCTCAGACACCTTCGATGACAGTGTTGTTGTTTTATTACGCAGGATAAGCATGCCTCTGCATTTATTTGTGCTTTTTTTGTGGTTTTTGTGACTACAATTTGTAACCCACAATGTTGCCAAAGAAGTTGTTTGCTAAAGATAGTTTTGTCAGAGGAAGAATGACACAATTACTGTAGATTTGAAGAAGAAAAACCGCCTGGCTCAGAGGTGGATTCTCCTTCCTCACTGTAACTCCTCTCCTCTTCTCCACCTCACCACCATCTCCCTCAAGCCAGCAAAGACTCTTCATAAGGTAAAATACAATTGAAAACAGTAAACCAAAACATTTAAAATATTTATATGTACTGTATTATAATTACATTATAAAATTTCATGTTGATGTTTTTTGGGTGTGGAACGGATTAATTGTCTTTCCATTATTTTAACCCTTAAACTGCGCAACACATCATATGATGTGGTGAGTAACTGCCACGGAATTGCGCACAACATCATATAAAATGAAAAATGAAAATGTTTATTTAGGTAAGGTACATACATACAAGTGATTGTACAGAGAGTGATGGAGATATAGATAAGGCTAGTACATACAGTGCCTAAAGCCACTATTACACAAAGCGTTTCGGGCATGAAAAACTTAAATGACTAAGGCTTAATACTAATTGAGCATAAGGAATAAAATGAGTTGAGAACAAAAAAAAAAAACAGTTAAGAAGGGGGGAACATGGCTGAAAAAGCAGCACAAATACAATTCGGTCGACAAAACAGCGTCACTTAAAACAAAAACAGACATAGGTTGACAATAGAGGGGTAAGGCAGGTTACAGGGAATTTATTAGGTATAGCTTTGTTTTTTTCTTAAACTGGTTGAGAGAGGTACAGTCTTTAACATGGTTGGGAAGGTCATTCCACATTCTGGGTCCCTTGATTTGTAAAGCATTTCTAGTTTGATTAAGTTGTACTCTAGGAATATCAAAACTGTATTTATTTCTGGTGTGGTGCCTATGGGTTCTGTTACAACCTTGTGTGGATGTGTGGATGTACCGATGTGGATGTGGATATAATGTGTGGATGTACCGTGCAAGATTTAAAAAGTCCCGCAGCTACACAGGATTCACATCAGCTTCCTCAGCGCTTTTGTTAACAGACACTATTTAAAAAAAAACATGGGCAACATTCCCGGATGTGACAGCCTCAGTACAGACTGAGCAACCAATGCTGGTGCATGCAGCATGAGCTAACAGCATTGCTGTTCAGCTTGTGACCACAGCATTGCCTACAAATATCCAAATACAGTGGCACCTCGACATCCGATTGCCCCTACTTACGATAAATTCGAGTTACGATATAAATTTCATAAAAAATGTGACTCGACATCCGATATTTGTTGGTACACGTTCGGGTCGGCCGAGCGCGTGGTTCCCGGTCACGCGGTCCAACCTGCCTCAGTTTACTACAGCTACCCGCTTAGTGACGATCGCGCCTATAAAAAATTCCGCTTTTGTGGTGATTTTTTGCATTTTGAACATTAAAGTAACTATTATATAATACGCCATGAGTCCCAGGAAAGTCAGTGGTAAGGCTCAACATATGAGATCCCATGTAAGAATGACCATAGAGCAGAAACAAGAGATCATTCGTAAATATGAAGACGGTGTGCGGGTAGGTGAACTGGCTAGACAGTACAACAAATCTCATTCAGCGATATCCACCATACTAGCTAAGAAAAAGGACATTATGGGTGCTAAAGTGATGCATCATTACAGACAAATGTTAAAACGAATGGAAAAACAAATGTCTCTTGACAAATTTGTAGTGAGACAAACAAGTACTGAACCACAACCAGGTCCTAGTGGTATTCAGGCAAAACGTAGGAGAGATAGTACCCCAGACAGAACATCACTGCCTGATGTGATAATGGAAGGGGACTCCCCTTCCAAACAGTAACAACTCTCCTCCTTCCCCATCACCATCTTCCATATGCCATCAAGAGCCCTCCATAAAGGTAAGAGTAATTTTGGTACTGTAATGTAGTTAGAAAAAACATTGTATTCAGTATAAAATGTATTTTTATGTTAATATTTTGGAGGGTGGGGAACGGATTAATTCAAATCCCTTTATTTCTTATGGGAAAATTAGCTTCGACTTCAGATATTTCGACTTCCGATCCGTCTCTGGGAACTGATTAGCATCGGAAGTCGAGGCCCCATTGCATTTATGTAACTGGTATTATTTAGCAATGATAGTATTACAGACCCTGACTGTGATAAAAATGACCAGGATATAGATAATAGCGGGATGTTGTGATAATTGACACTGTGCTGGATGGTGGGAGGAGTAATGCTGAGGGAGGGAGGGAGGGAGATAGCGTCGTCTACTGACACTGTGTGGCCACCTGTTACTGTCTGTATTCACCATACAGCTCAGTGATTCTCTATGGTGATCACAAATGTAGATACTTATTACACTAATACACACGTTATAAATAACAGCAAAAAAAAAGGATTATGTTGGGTGGTATCCAACTGAGTGACAGAGGTGGAGTAGTCTACATAACTTGTTTTAGCTGTGTAGAGGGTGGTCACTATGGTCCGTTTAATTACCCAAAGCTACCCAAATTCACTCAAAGCTTCCTAGCATTACGTAAGAAATAAAGAAATATGATATATTTACTCACTATATTGTTGGGTTGAATGTAGAACATGAAAAACATATTTTTACTCCGATATAATATAAATTTATAACGAAATTAGATGAAACTAAGTGGCATGAGAGGCCATAGGAAGTCGATGATCCAAGCGACAATGTTGTGGAGCGACTTATCTAAGATGAACAAATTATTCTAGATATATTGTTGCTAGAGGTTATATTAGGTTATGTTTGAATAGGTTAGGTTTAATAGGGTTAGTTGAGGTTAGGTTAGGTTAGGTATGTGGGGGTAGGTTGTTTTAGGTAGAGATAAATACAGGAGGCTCATATGCCAGCAAACATTGTTGCTTGGACGGTCGACTTACTTTGAAGTCACCAGCTTCTTACTCTCGTCTAATTTCATTATAAAATGAATACGTTTTCGGGTAAAAAGGTTTTTCGTGTTCTACATCAGCACCAACATTTTAGTGAATAAATATATCATTTATTTCATTACTAACAAAATGCTAGAAACGGTTATGTAGCTTTGAGTAAGTTGGGTAGTTTTGGGTAATTAGACGGACCCGGGCCACTATGCTCTTGGGCACCATACCAGCTTAGTTGTACAGCTATAGTGAATAAAACATGTAGATACTTATATATAATGTGTGTATATAGTGTAATAACACCACAAACAGTATGGTTGGGAGAGGAATGTTGGTGCGTCTGGCCTTGAACCAGTGAAGGAGGCAGCTGTCAGCTGTGTGTGGGGGTAACCTCTCTATATACTAGTTTAGTTGTAGAGTTATGGTGAACAAAACATGTAGATACTTATATATAAAGTGTGTAAATTGTGTAATAAAAACAATAACAGTATGGTGGGTAGGTGGAATGTTGGTGAGTGGGTGTTGAAGGAGGGAAGGAGTCTGAAGGGGAGGGAGGGAGTCAGCAGCGTCTGCTGGCTGCTGTGTCGCAGCCACTCTTATTTTTGGTCACCATACCACTTAGTGTCATTATGGTGAACACATATGTAGATATGTATATACAATGTGTGTATATAGGGTAATAATAGCAAAAACACTTTTATTGATTGTAGATATAACTAATATAATGAGCCCATAATTTTGAACATGGCGATGTTCCAAACATTGAACTATATAAATTCCACAAATTGAACACTTTGGAATAATACTACAGCAAGAAAAATAGACAAGAAAACGAAATGAGAAACATCAAACTAATTGTGAAAACATTTATTCACGGCAACTGCTGCCCCACGGGGTGGCGGGGCCTAGTGACCTTGAGTGCTCCATTGCTGCAGCGCCCATATTTGCTCAACTTCCCAGGCTCCATCGCGGCTAAAGTGTGTCACATACAATTATTATTTTTTGTTTCCCGTGATCAGAGACTGCATTTAACAATATAATAAGAGAAAATAATTTTTTGGAAGAATTTATTTTTGGACATCACGGGTTTGTTCATATTTTAACCCTTCCACTGCTCAGGGGTCCCGAGGAGATTTATACCCTGTGCGCAAGAAAAAAAATCGTCTTCTATACACGATTTAATTTGTGTCCCCTGAGCACGGGAAAAAACAATAAAAAATTCTACTGTATTACCCATGACACAATTGAGCCGACAAGCTGGCCGATGACGTCACAGAACGTGAGGCTCAAGGGTGCTGCGTCAGGCAGCCGTCACTCACTGGCCGCTCATGCGGCCCGAGTTGCCGCAGAATTTATTTTCGCGGAGATTATTTACAGTATTCTTGGGACATTTTACACAAATTTTTTCTACGTATAGTATTGTTCCAAATATTAGCAATAACGTTGTATTATAATAAAACTGGTAAAAACTCACTAGGTCGCCACATATTAGTGTCACACAGTATGCCACCAAAAGATATAAGTTTACAGGAAATATTCAATGTATTTGTTTTTTTCGATATAACACATAAAATAACTTGATATGTACATTTATTTACAACAGAATTACACATTTAGTAGTCCTGGAGACTGTGATACTGTGCGAAACAGTCGATATGGCACAGAGCGACTGCACAGCTTCGCACCATGTTAACACCAATTTAAGTTTCTGTGGCCTCAATTTGTTACTGAAAACACACAACACACCGACGCTGGCCTGTGTGACGAGTCCAGTTGGTGGTAATTTCTTTATTTGGAGTATCAGAAAGTCCTCCTTGTAAGCGAGCCTGGGTGCAGGAGCATGGTTTCATATTGGGTCTCGAATGGGTCTTTGTATGCCAGGGGTGTCCTTGCCAAATTTACAGTAACTGTTTCACAATTTGAAAACTAAAAGAACGGAAATATGGTTTTCTACCTGTTTTCAAAAGAAACATTGTAACTGTTCAGCATTGTTACGTCAATAAGGTGGAAAATCATTTCTTCGTCCACTTCACAGTCTTCCGTACACACTCTACAGCACCCACCATCATGTCACATTTATCAACTAAACGCATGTTGATGTTGTAGTCCATCACACTATCTGGCTTATATATTATTTGCTTTGTTGTTCTGTTCACCTTGCCACTGTCCACCATTGTACCAGGGTGAATGGTGGTCAACATTTCACTTCACGTCTGTCTTTCCACCGCACTGAAAGCATTGCACCACATTTCTTCCTCGCAATCACCTACTTGCATAGCAGTGTCAAAACACAGGCATTTCCTTTCGTTTTGGCTTTACTGTTCCACACACTCCAGTCTCATAATCAAGCAAGAATTTCGTTAGCAAGGGACTGGTATAATAGTATCTGTGTACAATATGTGGCCCTTGTTCAGATATGGTGCAAGCAGTGCCTTCACCACACAACCTGAGAAGCCATCGTGTCATTTGCAGGAATATCTACATTTGTGGCTGAAAACAGTATCATGTGTAACACCATTCCTGATACACAGTCACAGAGCACAAAGAATTTCAATCCAATCGGTGATGTTTTGAGGGAATATACTGCTTGAAGGCAGCACGTCCTTTGAAAAGCACAAGTGATTCATCAATAACCAGCTTCTGAGCTGGTGTGTAGTAATCTTGGAACTTTCCAATCAGGTCATTTAGCACGTGCCTCACCCTCCAAAGCCTATCATCCTCTCTCTCATCTGTATTATTTGCAAAATGAAGGCACAGTAGGATCAACAGAAATCTGTCTCGGGACATATATTTCCCGAACAATGGTGTTGGAACAGCATTGTCTTTGCTCCTAATCTGATATTATGTGTTTCACACAATGTTTATTAACATGGAAATTGCGATAAACACATACAGTTCACCAACTGTTGTCTCTTTCCAACGCTGTAGTCGTGAAAATTCTGATACCTCCTCAGCTTCAATGAGATCGGCCGAAAGTCTGTTCGTTTCATGAACAATGTGTTCCATGAGCGGCTCATCAAAATATGCAGTAAAGAAGTCCATTTCACTCATTTCGTCACCAGTATCAGGGAAAAGATCTGTAATTCCCACATCTCTGTTGTCAAAGTCGGGAATTTGTGGAACAAAATCTTCCCCATCACTCCACACAAATAAACCTGCTGCCTTCCGAGAGCCATTAGCTGCACCACGGCGAGGAATCCGGGGACCAGGAGCTGAAGCAGGCATATCAACAGTAGGGGCAGGATGGGTAGATGAGGGAAAAGATTTGTAACATGAGGGAATTTGTTCCTCATTGTCGCCATATTGGTCCATGCGGCGGCGCTTGGCTGGGCGGGCAGCTGATGCGGCAAAACTTGTACTGGCACTAGCAGCCCGGGTAAAGCTATTCTCCGATTCAACATCACTAAAACCTGAGAAAGATTCACCTGTTTCAGACTCGTCGATCATATCATAAACGTGCAATGGAACAGATGAGCGACGTGCTGGGCTCGAGGTGGTGTTGAGTAGTAGCGGGTAACTCTTGTGGCATCCTCACCCTCGTGGGACCAACATGTTCAGCCTCACTATCCGTGGTTTCTATTTCTTCAGGCTGTGTATAGTCCTCATCTATATCCGAGTCGTCGATATCAGATTCGTCAACGTCCTTGAACAATTCATTTGCAATTTCGTCTTGGTCAAAGACTGCGTGGCGTGGTGCACTGAGCGAGGTCACACGCTGGGTTGTGATGCGCTCGCAATGGTGTCTGGCCACTGACTAAGGCCTGTGAAACAAAGGAGGCCTGCTCTAGATTTTTTTTTCAAAATGTCGTCTGTTTACAATGGCCCCTGGCTATGGTATGAGTGACCCCTTCACACCGCGGGACATTTGAATCACGCCTGGCACCCGTGGGCGTATATATACGCCATGCGTACAGTGGGACATGTTACTCAGAGCGTATATACACGCCATGCGCAGTTTAAGGGTTAATGCAGAGCAATGCAATGGTTAATCTTATGTTCCCCAAAATACGACCCACCAAATCGTTTTACAACCAGGTACCCATTTTACTGTTGGGTAAACAGAGGCTACAGTTAAGGATTGACACCCAGTAAATCCTCCCAGGCCAGGATACGAACCCAAGACAAAACGCTCGCAAAACGCCCGGCGAGTGTCTTACCACTACACCACAGGGACTGCATATATGCTAATAGCTAATGTACTAACTTGGAGAACAGTACTTATTATATACAGTACATACTAACTTATAAAATATTAATCAGTATAGACACTAACCTGGGAAAAGTACTCATCATAGACACTGTCCTGAAGTGCTCATTATAGATACAGTACTGTACTAACCTGGTGAACAGAAAGGCTACTTTATTACTTTATAGGTACTAACCTGGAGAATAATACTCATATACTCTCACTGGTAAAACCTTGGTAAGGTTGGCCACAGGGAACCATCGCTCTACTGAGAACTCGACGCAGGTATCCGTCCCAACCAGCTACAAGACCAAAATAAAACAATGTGTGAACATCAAATTAATGAAATCAAAATCAAATATATAGTAACATTTTGAGTACTATACAGTATGAGGATTATCTACTTGGCTCACCTTTGGTTACTGCATTTTATGTTGGATATATTAGGTTTTATTTTCATTTTAGTTTTTTTCACATGTAGGTACAGGAGCAGATGACTTCTGATTCCTGTTGGAAAGCTGCGAGCTTACTCTTCCTATACAACATTGTACACCTTACCCTAGTAGTTTTCCATCAAACATGACCCAACAATTCTTTAACATCAAGGTATCCAATTACTGCTGTATGAACAGGGGGTAAACATTTAATGAATTGCCCCCAGTCATTTCTCCCTGGCCAAAACTCAAAACCAGACCAAATCACTTGTGAGGTGCACAGCAAGTTTGTTCCACTACACCATGGACTATTCATGGTGTACACATTAGGCTTCATGGAGGTACATTAAATTTTATAGTGTGTATATATATTAGGCTTAATGGTGGGATATACTAGACTTTATGGTGTGTATATTAGACTTTAAGATGTATTTAAAGTTCAAATATACTAAACTTTATGATCTGCACTTTGGACTTCATGTTGACTATACTGTATAATTAAACTTAATTTTTATTATATTGATTGTAAAGTGTCAAATTAAGCTTGTAGTGTGAAAATGTGGCTTTGCAGTGAGCATACCATATATTGTTCCCCCCCCACTGTTTGGAACAAGAAGCCATTCAGGCTTATCAAGGGCCCCACTAGGGCAATGCCTAACTTCTCCCAGAATGCAGACCACAACAGTTTCCTAAGTCGGGTACCTATATAACACTAGGAAAACCTAATGAGACAGGAGTATGAAAATGCACCCAAATGTCTCATTCCGCCTGGAAACTAGGTAGTTATAAGCAGACTTGACTTTCCCCACTGTACTACAGCTTGCTTTAGGCTTGTATTGTATGGTACCAAAGTGTATCTTAAGTCCCTAGTGTTTTGGTCAATAAGAATTTATTCTGCATCAAGATTTTGAACATCAGAATAGTTATATTATAAGGCAACAGGTACAACAAGGCCAGTAGGTGGGATGAAAAGAGCTAGATCTCATTTTCCATAATGTGCCGATTGAATTACATTTGTTTTCATCCTTTCTTGCTGAATGCATTTCTGAATTATCTCAGAAGAAAGTTTAAATTTCTAGTGTGAAAACATGTTATAGATTCAAACAAGCATCAATGAGTCTAGCACCCCTTATGACTTGAAGAATGTAAAGAAAAACTACAGTGCACCATATCCATAATGTGCTTTACACTTGTCATTTCACTCACCTTTTCAAAAAAGAAGGTGACTTTTCTTTGCTGAAAATCAGCTCTTCTCAGGTTTGGCACAGTGCGGGAATTAACATATTGCTGCAAGACTGTTATCGAGGCTCCATAGCCTGTTGGCACTGTCACCTCCAACACAGATATACCCGAGGCATCACTTGCCTCCCTGAACATCCAACGGACGCAAGTGGTAAATGTTAATGCTGAACCATTATGCCCGTGCCAGGTGGCACTGGTCCGAAGTCGGAAGGCTGGCGTGGGGGGTGATACTAGATGGGAAGGCTCGGCAACATGGTACTTGGAGGTGAGCTGAAGTACTGCTGAACCTCGACCTTTGCCCTGTACCCTCACACTCCCCCACTTTCCATTCACCTGATGACACAAAGTAATGACCCTCATTTTAGTGATTTTAAACACATGTAAGTGAAATAGTAAACAAGTTTCTTTTAAATTATGTATAAGAAAGTGCTATGGTATGATGACAATAATGCAAATATAACAGATAATTTTTACACACAATAAACTAGTAATAGAAGTTAAGTGATAAGTTAGGGGCAATGGAGCCTGCCAGAGAAAAAAAACAGCGTTGAATGTAATGAAATGTCATTTTCTGGGTGAGACCCGGAGGCTCCCCGGAGCTTTACCAGCTGATATGCTATTGTCAGACTTTAGCATCAGTCATGTGTAAGGAGCTCTATGGCCTACTGGGGACCACGGCCAGAACCTGGCTCCCTCGGAGAGGCAAGGGGAGCAATGGCTTATAGAAACCCCCATGTGGTTGGAAGCATTCTGTGTCTGCCATCGACCGAGTCAAGCATCCAGAAAGGTAAGCATTCCTAAACAAACCCCTATTCTGGTTAAATTTGCTACCAAAAGCTGAACAAGTGGATAGAACTCCCCAACAGAAAACAAGCAAACTAAAATGACGTCACATGTCACTGCGCCGCTGTCATCGCAGCTCCCCCCTCCCCAGGAGGGGAAAAGGGGAGCCCCAGACCTCTCACGCCAGCTATCCACCCATCAGTTCTGAGGCTGGATGTCAAAACACATGAAAAACTGCCGACCGGAGGGAGGGAGGGTTGCAGGGGAGCCTCCAGGTCTCACCCAGAAAATGGCGTTTCATTACATTCAACGCTGGTTTTCTGGGGGGAGCCCCATCAGCTCCCCCAGAAAAGACCCTAAAATGACCCTAAAAAGCCAACCGGCAGGGCAAGCCAGGAAAACCAAAGAAGGCGTAAGGGTTGCCACCAGAACAGTACCCGAAACAAGGGGTATGAGCAACAAAAACAAACCAAGACACATAAGCGCACCATAGGACACGGGCTGAAATAACGCCCAAGAAGTCAAGGAACACACGAAGAACACCCCTGCGGCAGAGGAGAAAGCAAAGGGAATGCACAAGGAAGGGAAGCGGGAGAAACCGACCCCCTTCCCCCATAACAGCAAGTGCAGGCAAAACCGACCAAAGGAGATGCCAGGGAAGCGACTGGGGAAAGCAGGACGAAAGAGCCAAAGCTCAAACCCCAGGAAACAACCAGGGGTGGACAATCAGGCAGGGACAGAATCCCACGCACATGGAAGGGCCTAGCCAGGGACCCGAAGACCACGAAAAATAACAAGCAAACCCCCAGATGCAAACCCTAGGCACAAAACAGCAGCAAAGTGCCACACCACAACCGGACACAGGAACAAGGACATGCCACTGCGAAACACGTTACCAATGCACACGTGCAGCAGCAACATGCACCACCACAACACGCAACATGTAAGTAGCAACTTGCCTCTGCAAAGGCAGAGAACAGTGCAGGCAGACCCCAGACAGGGCCAACGGAGACACGACAGAACCCAGCAGGCCCAGGAACCTGCACACCCGGCGACCGACGGCGGAGATACCTGCTCGATACCTGCTGGATGAGGTTCAGGGAGTTCATTTACTCCCCAAGCCCGGCCCGAGGCTAGGCTTGACACGTGAGAGGTTGGTCCACCAGGCTGGTGCGTGGAGCGGCCCACAGGCCCACATACCCACCACAGCCAGGATGGGCCGGAACCTCTATTCAAAAACAGGCTAGTGTTCCTTGGAAGTCCACAGATGTACCGGCAATATGGCGGATACTCGCAGGTAGGACGTGTAATAACTGCAGACCTCTGATGTGTATACAGTGTTCCCCGATTGTGCCTATGGCATCACTGCACTTCACTGGTACTATCCCGCATGTTCTTCCATATAAGCGGGACCCAAGAGCCAGAGCTCAATCCCTGTAAGCACAACCAGGAGAGCCCTACCAGGTGAGTACATAACCAGCACCACAACCCACACACCTCATAACACAAAAGAGGTAGGTCCCCTGAATGACTATAGCATTGGTTGGACATGCACATGAGAGGGACTGGGAGGGTTAAAAAGGGACAGTACTGGTGTGCTAACAGTTTCATTTGTACATAAATATACCTAAATAAAGACAGGTATATAAACATCTTCACATCCAACACCCGGCCAAAAAAACGCTAGACTGCAGAAACTCACCTGTCGAACGGAGGCACGAATGTGACACGACCCAACAGTGCCCAGAAGATCTTGGGAGCACCGCCAGGTGAAGAAGCCAGAGCCGGACATGCAGGAGAGCAGGGTAGAGGCGAAGGAGGAGGCCCACACCCATGACACAGGGAAAACCTCGGCGTCCTCCCCACAGCTGGAATCCAGGACACCCCCAGAGCGAAGGAGCACATATTGGAGAAGGGAGAAGAGCGAGAGGCAAAGCACCCGAGAAAAAAGGGCGCAAAACACCAGCACTGAAACACACCGCCCAGACCAAAACAAACCCCACGGCGCATGCGCATGACACGCTGGCCGAACTGCACAACCCGCTCTGCGGGAAGGCGCCAACCAGGACTACTGCACAAGAAAAGTAGCCAAACAGAACGCAACCCTAGGGAACCGCGAAGGAGAAAAAAACAACCCATCACACGGGACAGGAGCCAAAAGAGGAAGCAGTAACAATAAAACCGGCCAACTAAGCGAAGACAAGGAGCCCAAAGGGAACCCAACCAGGCCATGAGTAGCCCAACTGGGCTACAAGTAGCCTAACATGGTGACCTGGACTAGGAGCCGACAGACGTTTCAATAATATGGAAAGCAGCGAAAACCTCCCCGAACCCTTGAAAACACAGAAGCAAACACCAGTCCCGAAGGCACACAAGGCACAGTCGCACCCGAGACCAAAAGTCACGTAGAACCCCAAGAACGGGGAAACATGAGGAAGACACTGTCCCAAAAAGGGGGGAGCATCCACCCACAGGATGGAACCAACCTACTCAAAGGACAAGGTACCGTGCCCGGGGAGGGGCCGACTCCCAACAACACGTACGGCGAGAGGGGGAGGAAAAACCCCACTCCGTGTAACCACAAGCCCCGCCTAGAGGGGGAGAAAAGCCCCTGCGGGGTCCTACGGGGCCAAGACCCCCCAAGTCAGCTCCTCCCCAGTCCCGAGAACCCACACGACAGGCCCCGGGGCCGAGCCATCCCCCCAAAGCCCTGGCCATACCAGAAAACCAGGGCAGCCGCGAAAATACTAAGGAAGGGAGCCCACTGGCAGACTCTTACAACACGGCTGGAGGAACAGGCTCAAATGCCCCTGTCACTACCCCGGAAGGGGAATTCCCCGAGACTGCCCGAGTCTCAAACCCATTGAACCCCACCCGAAACCCACAGACGGTAAGGAACCGGATGTAGGCAGGAAGGAGGATCCAGGGGAAAGACATGGGGGCGTGGAAGGAACTGAAGCAACCAACACCCCCAAGTCCCAACAAAAACCAAAACGGGGCAGCCCCGGGGCTCCCGGGGAGCAAACAAACAAGAGCGTTGCCACCACCAAGGTTCAAGGGCAATGCCCCTGCTGCCCGCACCCGCTTAGTCAGCACAACTGGGTAACCGAGCCACAACGAGCAACAAAACTCGCAGCACTCCGGGTCAAAGGTGTCACCGACCCCACAAGCAGCAGATGGAGGCAAAACAGAGAGTCACCCTGAGACAGGGGGTGAGAGCAGCCCTCAAACTCACAGGAAGCGAAGGGGGCTCTGGGGTCACATCCATTGGACCCGCGCGTCCCCAGGGGTTTCCCAGGGTCCCGAGCGTTTACTATAAGAGGACTCGCGCTCAGGTAATCCCAGGCAGGGTATTGCTAACCGGCGCCCAAAGCTACCAAAAAACTTTCTAAGAGCTGAACCCCCGGGATGTGTACACTCACGGGGACCTAGCAAGGGGAACCACCAGAAAAATACTCAGAACACAAGGGACACAAGGGGCAAGAACGAAGGCAGACCCCCCACCAGGTAGATAAACAAAAATAAAAAGAAAACCCTGCAAGAGGACAACGTACCCAAGCGGGACAGAGCCGGCCACCATGATTGGTGGAAACAAGCTGCACAGCACCCTGCGCCCACCAGTGCAAAACTGCCCCTTAACCTAAGGTGAACAAGGAAGACAGAACACCCAAGCACACAAAGAGCGGCCGAAAACCAAGCAGTAAACGTCCTAGCAGGGACAGAACCCAAGGAACTTGTGGAAGGTGGCCACAAGCCCCAAGGGCAGTACTTACAGGGCACCTAGGGAAGGGAACCCTAGACGCATGCAGCCTGAGTACTGGAGACTCACTCCCGGCTCACGCATCACCTAGAAGACAGACACCACACTCTAGGTACAGTGCTGAAACAACTATTCGAGCCGGATTGAGCCGGAGCACACCGGTTGTGTGCTCCATGTCTGGGGCTACCAGACACAGAGCTCTGTGCCTGGGGCTCCCCCTTCCCCCTCCCGGGGAGGGGGAAGCTGTGCAGACAGCGGCGCAGTGACATGTGACGTCATTTTAGTTTGCTTGTTTTCCGTTAAGAGAGTTTTATGCACTAGTTCGGCTTTTGGTAGAAAATTTAACAAGAATAGGGGTTTGTTTTGGAATGCTTACCTTTCTGGATGCTTGACCCGGTCGATGGCAGACATAGAATGCTTCCAACCACATGGGGGTTCTGTAGGCCATTGCTCCCCTTGCCTCTCTGGCAGGGCCAGGTTCTGGCCGTGGTCCCCGGTAGGCCCCAGAACTCCATACACATGACTGATGCCAAAGTATGACATTAGCATATCAGCTGGTAAAGCTCCGGGGAGCCGACGGGGCTCCCCCAGAAAATTATATTTGAGAGTGGGAACATGATAAAGGGTAGGGATAAAAATTAAGATATCATAGACTGTTGCTTTTAGCAGGAAACCAAAATATCTAAATATGATTGTAATTATAACTAATTAGATTAATTAGCAATAAAATGATAGAAGTTTCTTGGCCTATACATAGACAAAGATTGAATATCAGCATCCATATACAGCACATTTATTTATTTTCTTGTTTATTTATTTATTTATTAATTTATTTATTTATATACAAGAAGGTAAATTTGGTTTATTAGAGTACAGAGCCTTGAGGTTTTACATTCTTGTAAAGCCACAAGCACGCATAGCATTTCGGACAAATCCTTAATCTAACATATAATTTTAGGAAGGAAATTTCAAGCAAAATAAAAAAAATGTTTACATGTGCATTGTAAGAAAGCATAAAAATTCATTGTAAGAAAGTATAAAAATACATTGTAAGAGGTTAAAAATGCATTGTAAGAAAGTATAAAAAAAACAGAGTTGAATGTAATGAAACGCCATTATCTTGGTGAGCCTCGGAGGCTCCCTGGAGCTTATCAGGCTAATGTGTTTTATATTAGACCGGACATTAGTTATGGAGTTTAGACCTACCAGGGACCACGAGCCAGAACCTGGTCCCTTCAGAGAGGTTTCAGGGAGTAATGGCCCAGGAAAACCCCTCTGTGGTTGGGGTTTTCCTTATCTGCCATCGACCAGGTTTAGGCATAACAAAACAAACCCCACATGCAGACGAGGAGTCACAATAACATAGCTGAAATATGTTGACCAAACCGCACACTAGAAAGTGAAGGGACAACAACGTTTCAGTTCGTCCTGGACCATTCTCACAATTGGCTTGAGAATGGTTCAGGACGGACCGAAACGTCATCGTCCCTTCACTTTCAAGTGTGTGGTTTGGTCAACAAACCCCACATGGTAAGAAACTAACAACAAAAACCGAACAGTGAGGTAGAACTCCTTCACACAAGGAAGCAAGCAAACAAGCAATTGTCACACACTCTTCTGCCACGTTGCTCGACTGCGCAGCCCTCCTCTCCCTGAGAGGGAGAGGGGGGGGGCCCCGGACTCACCGTGCCAGCTGCATAGTATTCCAGTTTGGAAGCTAAGCCTCAAACAACTCGAAAAACCGCCGACTGATGGGAGGGAGGGTTGCGAGGGAGCCTCCGGGGCCACCAGAAAATAGCGTTTCATTACATTCAATGCTGGTTTCTGTGGGGAGCCCCTACAGCTCCCTGAAGCTACATACCCAAAGATAAGGAAAAAAGGGACCTACCCAGAAGGTGGCCGCCACAAACTCCTCAATAGGAAGTAGAGACAACTGGTCGCAACTTGTGACCCAAAGCAACACAGGAATGTCCAGGAGCAGGCACGCACCAAAACGGACAGCCAGGACCCTGTCTGACCCCCAAAATCCCACGCCCAAATAACAGGCCAGGACATGTAGCCAAATGTGGCCACAAAGGCAACAAACCTCCTAACTACATGAGCATAAGGCTAGACCGCAGGCTGGCTAGGCTTAAGAACCCTGCGGATGACCTGGGAGACCCGAGTCCAGGAACATGGAACGAGGGAACCTGGATCAACCCAAAGCGTGACCCCAGCCAATCGGAGCCGAAGCGCACAGAGAACGGCCATGAGCGGAAGTGGACACAACACAAGACACACCCCTGGCTCGACCAACCAAACAACAAATGACGAAGGACCCACGGAAAGCAGCCATCGGCACCGGAAAGCAGCCATCGCCACCGGAAAGCATCCATCGCCAGAAAAGAAGGAGAGGGCTGCAAATGTACAAAACTGACCACCAGAACCAAGAGAGCAGAAACCCTGCTCCGGAGGAGGAGAGCATGAAGCTCCCCGACTCAACCTACAGAGGCCAACGCCAACAAAATAGAGCCTCAGCAAATCCTGAACCAAAGGGGCCACCACAAACCGAGGAGAAGAAAGTCTCCTTTAGGCAGGACTGGTCGAGGTGGGGTTCCCTGTTCCTCTTCCACCTGGTCCCGTTGTTGCTTCAGATTCTGTCTTGGTTGGAGTCTTTCCCAGGGAGAGTAGTCCTTGTGGCCCATGGGGACTGGCCCAGCCTTGGTTTCGGGTGCTTGCTAGATGTCTGAACCTGGTGGATTTTTTCCTGTGGCTCTGCCTCTTTCCATGGGTCAGATCGGTTCTGGTGCGTGACTGGTTCGGTGTTCTCCTCTTCTGCCCTTCGTGTCTAGTTTTTTGACATGGAGGTATCACCATCTGTTTGGTGATTGGGTGGTTTCTTTGGTGTCCCACCTGAGAACTTCATCTCGGAGACAGTATGAAGTTTCTCTGGCCTTTCGGGCCTTTTTCTCTCTTTGTAGGCTTGTCTCCTCTTTCCGGATGAGTTGTCTATCCTTTCTCTTAGTAGTTTTCAGGACCATCATTTGCTATCCACTACTGCTTTGCCTTGTATCGTGCGCTGCTCGGTACGAAGCCACTCACAACTTGTGGTTCAGGAGTGGCGTACGGCTCTTCTGCCTGTCTACGTACAGCTTCTCATGACTTCTGTTTCACTTCTGGCTGCATCATGCCCGCCTGAGCCGTCCTGTTCTTTGGACTGGGGGCTCTCCTGTC
>WNGS01158585.1:34197-59197 GCA_020271785.1 Procambarus virginalis
GGTGGAGCTACCAGGTGATGGTAGTGGTGGAGCTACCTGGTGATGGTAGTGGTGGAGCTACCTGGTGATGGTAGTGGTGGAGCTACCAGGTGATGGTAGTGGTGTAGCTACCTGGTGATGGTAGTGGTGGAGCTACCTGTGATGGTAGTGGTGTAGCTACCTGGTGATGGTAGTGGTGAGCTACTGGTGATGGTAGTGGTGTGTAGCTACCAGGTGATGGTAGTGGTGGAGCTACCTGGTGATGGTAGTGGTGGAGCTACCTGGTGATGGTAGTGGTGGAGCTACCTGGTGATGGTAGTGGTGGAGCACCAGGTGATGGTAGTGTGAGCTACCAGGTGATGGTAGTGGTGGAGCTACCTGGTGATGGTAGTGGTGGAGACCTGGTGAGGTAGTGGTGGAGCTACTGGTGATGGTAGTGGTGGAGCTACCAGGTGATGGTAGTGGTGGAGCTACCAGGTGATGGTAGTGGTGGAGCTACCTGGTGATGGTAGTGGTGGAGCTACCTGGTGATGGTAGTGGTGTAGCTACCAGGTGATGGTAGTGGTGGAGCTACCTGGTGATGGTAGTGGTGGAGCTACCTGGTGATGGTAGTGGTGGAGCTACCTGTGATGGTAGTGGTGGAGCTACCTGGTGATGGTAGTGGGGGGGAGCTACCGGTGATGGTAGTGGTGGAGCTACCTGGTGATGGTAGTGGTGGAGCTACCAGGTGATGGTAGTGGTGGAGCTACCAGGTGATGGTAGTGGTGGAGCTACCTGGTGATGGTAGTGGTGGAGCTACCAGGTGATGGTAGTGGTGGAGCTACCTGGTGATGGTAGTGGTGGAGCTACCTGGTGATGGTAGTGGTGGAGCTAAGGTGATGGTAGTGGTGGAGCTACCTGGTGATGGTAGTGGTGGAGCTACCAGGTGATGGTAGTGGTGGAGCTACCTGGTGATGGTAGTGGTGGAGCTACCAGGTGATGGTAGTGGTGGAGCTACCTGGTGATGGTAGTGGTGGAGCTACCTGGTGATGGTAGTGGTGGAGCTACTGGTGATGGTAGTGGTGGAGCTACCAGGTGATGGTAGTGGTGGAGCTACCAGGTGATGGTAGTGGTGGAGCTACCAGGTGATGGTAGTGGTGGAGCTACCTGGTGATGGTAGTGGTGGAGCTACCTGGTGATGGTAGTGGTGGAGCTACCAGGTGATGGTAGTGGTGTAGCTACCAGGTGATGGTAGTGGTGGAGCTACCTGGTGATGGTAGTGGTGGAGCTACCGTGATGGTAGTGGTGGAGCTACCTGGTGATGGTAGTGGTGGAGCTACCAGGTGATGGTAGTGGTGGAGCTACCAGGTGATGGTAGTGGTGGAGCTACCAGGTGATGGTAGTGGTGGAGTACCTGGTGATGGTAGTGGTGGAGCTACCAGGTGATGGTAGTGGTGGAGCTACCAGGTGATGGTAGTGGTGGAGCTACCTGATGGTAGTGGTGGAGCTACTGGTGATGGTAGTGGTGGAGCTACCAGGTGATGGTAGTGGTGGAGCTACCGGTGATGGTAGTGGTGGAGCTACCTGGTGATGGTAGTGGTGGAGCTACCTGGTGATGGTAGTGGTGGAGCTACCAGGTGATGGTAGTGGTGGAGCTACCTGGTGATGGTAGTGGTGGAGCTACCAGGTGATGGTAGGTGGAGCTACCAGGTGATGGTAGTGGTGGAGCTACCTGGTGATGGTAGTGGTGGAGCTACCTGGTGATGGTAGTGTGGAGCTACCTGGTGATGGTAGTGGTGGAGCTACCAGGTGATGGTAGTGGTGGAGCTACCTGGTGATGGTAGTGGTGGAGCTACCTGGTGATGGTAGTGGTGGAGCTACCTGGTGATGGTAGTGGTGGAGCTACCTGGTGATGGTAGTGGTGGAGCTACCTGGTGATGGTAGTGGTGGAGCTACCAGGTGATGGTAGTGGTGGAGCTACCAGGTGATGGTAGTGGTGGAGCTACCTGGTGATGGTAGTGGTGGAGCTACCTGGTGATGGTAGTGGTGGAGCTACCTGGTGATGGTAGTGGTGGAGCTACCTGGTGATGGTAGTGGTGAGCTACCTGGTGATGGTAGTGGTGGAGCTACCAGGTGATGGTAGTGGGAGCTACCAGGTGATGGTAGTGGTGGAGCTACCAGGTGATGGTAGTGGTGGAGCTACCTGGTGATGGTAGTGGTGGAGCTACCTGGTGATGGTAGTGGTGAGCTACCTGGTGATGGTAGTGGTGTAGCTACCTGGTGATGGTAGTGGTGTAACTAGCTACACCTGTGGTGTGTGTGTGTGTAGTCACCTATTTGTACTCACCTATTTGTGCTTGCGGGGGTGAGCTTTGGCTCTTTGGTCCCGCCTCTTAACTGTCAATCAACTGGTGTACAGATTCCTGAGCCTACTGGGCTCTATCATATCTACATTTAAAACTGTGTATGGAGTCAGCCTCCACCACATCACAGCCTAATGCATTCCATCCGTTAACTACTGACACTGAAAAAGTTCCTTCTAACGTCCTGTGGCTCATGTGGGTACTCAGTTTCCACCTGTGTTCCTTGTTCGCGTACCACCAGTGTTGAATAGTTTATCCTTGTTTACCCGGTCGATTCCTCAGAGGATTTTGTAGGTTGTGATCATGTCTCCCCTTACTCTTCTGTCCTTCAGGGTCGTAAGGTGCATTTCCCGCAGCCTTTCCTCGTAACTCATGCCTCTTAGTTCTGGGACTAGTCTAGTGCATACCTTTGGACTTTTTGCAGCTTCGTGTTGTGCTTGACAAGGTACGGGCTCCATGCTGGGGCCGCATACTCCAGGATTGGTCTTACATATGTGGTGTACAAGATTCTGAATTATTCCTTACACAGGTTCCTGAACGCTGTTCTGATGTTAGCCAGCCTCGCATATGCCGCAGACGTTATTCGTTTTATGTGGGCTTCAGGAGACAGGTTTGGTGTGATATCAACTCCTAGATCTTTCTCTCTGTCCGTTCATTAAGTACTTCATCTCCTATTCTGTATTCTGTGTCTGGCCTCCTGTTTCCACTGCCTAGTTCATTACTTTGCATTTACTCGGGTTGAACTTCAACAGCCATTTGTTGGACCATTCACTCAGTATTTCTAGGTCATCTTGTAGCCTCCTACTATCATCCTCTGTTTCAATCCTCCTCATAATTTTTGCATCATCAGCAAACATTGAGAGAAACTATTCTATACCCTCTGGGAGATCATTTACATATATCAGAAACAGTATAGGTCCAAGGACTGACCCCTGCGGGACTCCACTTGTAACGTCTCGCCAATCTGAGACCTCACCCCTCACACTGACTCGTTGTCTCCTGTTGCTTAGGTACTCCTTTATCCAATGGAGTACCTTCCCTTTCACACCGGCCTGCATCTCCAGCTTTTTCACTAGCCTCTTGTGTAGTACTGTATCAAAGGCTTTCTGACAATCCAAAAATATGCAGTCTGCCCACCCTTCTCTTTCTTGCCCGATTTTTGTTACCTGGTCGTAGAATTCAAGTAACCCTGTGAGGCAGGACCTGCCGTCCCTGAACCCATGTTGATGCTGCGTTACAAAGTTCTTTCGCTCCAGATGTTCCACTAGTTTTCTTCGCACAATCTTCTCCATCAGCTTGCATGGTATGCAGGTTAGGGACACTGGCCTGTAGTTCAGTGCCTCCTGTCTATCCCCTTTCTTGTATATCGGGACTACGTTAGCTGCTTTCCAATTTCTGGCAGTTCCCCTGTTACCAGCGATTTGTTGTACACTATGGAGAGTGGCAGGCACAGTTCTTCTGCTCCTTCCTTTAGTATCCAAGGGGAGATTCCATCTGGGCCTATAGCCTTTGTCGCATCCAACTCTAGTAAACACTTCCTTACTTCCCCACTGGTAATCTCAAACTCTTCCAGTGGATCCTGGTTAGCTATTCCCTCTCTTTTCTCTGGGATTTCTCCTTGCTCTAAGGTGAAGACCTCCTGGAATTTCTTATTCAGTTCCTCACACAGTTCCTTGTCGTTTGTAGTGAATCCTTCTTCCCCTATTCTTAATTTCATAACCTGTTTCTTTACTGTTGTTTTTCTCCTGATTTCTCCAACCTATGCAGCAAATTAGGCTGAGTCTTTGCCGTGCTTGCGATGTCATTTTTGCATTGTCTTTCTGCATCTCTTCTCATCCTGACCATATTCATTCTGGCATTCGTGTGTGTGTGTGTGTGTGTGTGTGTGTGTGTGTGTGTGGTGTGTGTGTGTGTGTGTGTGTGTGTGTGTGTGTGTGTGTGTGTGTGTGTGTGTGTGTGTGTGTACTTACCTAATTGTGCCTGCGGGGGTTGAGCTTTGGCTCTTTGGTCCCGCCTCTCAACCGTTAATCAACTGGTGTACAGATTCCTGAGCCTACGGGGCTCTATCATATCTACATTTGAAACTGTGTATGGAGTCAGCCTCACCACATCACTTCCTAGTGCATTCCATTTACTAACTACTCTGACACTGAAAAAGTTCTTTCTAATGTCTCAGTGGCTCATTTGGGTACTCAGCTTCCACCTGTGTCCCCTTGTTCGCGTCCCTCCAGTGTTGAATAGTTCATCCTTGTTTACGCGGTCGATTCTCCTGAGGATTTTTGTAGGTTGTGATCATGTTCCCCTTACTCTTCTGTCTTCCAGTGTCGTAAGGTGCATTTCCCGCAGCCATTCCTCATAACCATGCCTCTTAGTTCTGGGACTACTCTAGTAGCATAACTTTGGACTTTTCCAGCTTCGTCTTGTGCTTGACAAGGTACGGGCTCCATGCTGGGGTCGCATACTTCGGATTGGTCTTACATATGTGGTGTACAAGATTCAGATTGTGTGTGTGTGTGTGTGTGTGTGTGTGTGTGTGTGTGTGTGTGTGTGTGTGTGTGTGTGTGTGTGTGTGTGTACTCAACCTAGTTGTACTCACCTAGTTGTGCTTGCGGGGGTTGAGCTCTGGCTCTTTGGTCCCGCCTCTCAACCGTCAATCAACAGGTGTACAGTTCCCTGAGCCTAATGGGCTCTATCATATCTACACTTGAAACTGTGTATGGAGTCAGCCTCCACCACATCGCTTCCTAATGCATTCCATTTGTCAACCACTCTGACACTAAAAAAGTTCTTCTAATATCTCTGTGGCTCATTTGGGCACTCAGCTTCCACCTGTGTCCCCTAGTGCGTGTGCCCTTGTTTTAAACAGCCTGTCTTTATCAACCCTGTCGATTCCCCTGAGAATCTTGAATGTGGTGATCATGTCCCCCCTAACTCTTCTGTCTTCCAACGAAGTGAGGTTTAATTCCTGCAGTCGCTCCTCGTAGCTCATACCTCTCAGCTCGGGTACTAGTCTGGTGGCAAACCTTTGAACCTTTTCCAACTTGTGTGTGTGTGTGTGTGTGTGTGTGTGTGTGTGTGTGTGTGTGTGTGTGTGTGTGTGTGTGTGTTGTGATTGTTTTGTAGCAAAAAAAAAAATATCATTTGATATATGACAGTTGGGAAGCGAGTCGAAAGAGCCATACCCTCTTAAGCACAATTAGGTGAATACTCTCGGCTACTCGCTCCTAACACTTTGCGTAGGGGGGGGGAGAATAACACTTTGCTGTTGGGGTACTAACACTTTGCCGTGGGGGGGGGGAATAATACTTTGCCGTGGGGGGGGGGAACACTTTGCCGGTGGGGAACTAACACTTTGCCGGTGGGGGACTAACACTTTGCCGGTGGGGGGAGTGGAAATAACACTGCCGTGGGGGAACTAATACTTTGCCGAGGGGGAACTAACACTTTGCCGGCCGGAGGGGGGGGGGGTAACGTTTTCCCAGTGGGGGGGGGGGGGAATAACATTTTGCCGTTGGGAGAACAACACTTTGCCGAGGGGCGGACTAATACTTTGCCGCGGGACGGACTAAGACTGCTGTGGAAGGGATTAACATTTTGCTGTGGGAGGGACTAACACTTTGCCGGTGGGGGGGAAACACTTTGACAGTGAGGGGGCCTAACACTTTGTCATTGGGACTAACACTTTGTCATTGGGACTAACACTTTGCCATTGGGACTATCACATTGGCCTGGGAGGACACTTTGCCGTTGGGGGGGGGGGGGAAACTAACACTTTGCCGTGGGGGAGACTAACACCACGCAAGCAGTATGCCTTCAAAACAGCGCGAGCGAGAGGCCCGCAAAACCGAGTGAGCGAGAGGCCTGCAAATCCGAGCGCGAGAAAGGCCGGCAAAACCGTGCGAGCGAGAGGCCTGCAAAACCGAGCGAGCGAGAGGCCCGCATAACCGTGCGAGCGAGAGGCCCGCAAAACCGAGCGATCGAGAAGCCCGCAAAACCGAGCGAGCGAGAGGCCCGCAAAACCGAGCGAGCGAGAGGCCCGCAAAACCGAGCGAGCGAGAGGCCCGCAAAACCGAGCGAGCGAGAGGCCCGCAAAACCGAGGGAGCGATAGGCCCGCAAAACCGAGCGAGCGAGAGGCCCGCAAAGCCGAGCGAGCGAGAGGCCCGCAAAACCGAGCGAGCGAGAGGCCCGCAAAGCCGAGCGAGCGAGAGGCCCGCAAAGCCGAGCGATCAAGAGGCCCGCAAAACCGAGCGAGCGAGAGGCCCGCAAAACCGAGCGAGCGAGAGTCCCGCAAAACCGAGCGAGCGAGAGGCCCGCAAAACCGAGCGAGCGAGAGGCCCGCAAAACCGAGCGAGCGAGAGGCCCGCAAAACCGAGCGAGCGAGAGGCCCGCAAAACCGAGCGAGCGAGAGGCCCGCAAAACCGAGCGAGCGAGAGGCCCGCAAAACCGAGCGAGCGAGAGGCCCGCAAAACCGAGCGAGCGTGAGGCCCGCAAAACCGAGCGAGCGAGAGGCCCGCAAAACCGAGCGAGCGAGAGGCCCGCAAAACCGAGGGAGCGAGAGTCCCGCAAAACCGAGCGAGCGACAGGCCCGCAAAACCGAGCGAGCGAGAGGCCCGCAAAACCGAGCGAGCGCGAGGCCCGCAAAACCGAGCGAGCGAGAGGCCCGCAAAACCACGGGAATGTTAGTCCGCCCACGGCAAAGTGTTAGTCCCTCTACGGCAAAGTGTTAGTCCCTCTACGGCAAAGTGTTAGTCCCCCCCCCCACAGAAAAGTGTTAGTCCCCCACGGTAAAGTGTTAGTGCCCCTACGGGAAAGTGTTAGTCCCGCTACGGCAGTATTAGTCCCCACTCGGCAAAATGTTAGTCCCTCCCACAACAGTGTTAGTCCCTCCCACGGCAAGGTGATAGTTTCTCCCACGGCAAAGTTTTAGTCCCTCTCACGGCAAAGTGTTAGTGCCCCCCACGGAAAAGTGTTCGTCCCTCCGACGGCAAAGTGTTAAGGTAGGAATCTGGTGTTCCTACAGCAGGTTCTTCCTCAGTTCACGAACTGTGGTTCACTGAAGTCGTGACCTGCCCCGCCTGCCCCGGGTCACGGGAGTCACGGGCTGCGGTGTTATGCGCAGAGTGTGTGACACTGGTGTTGTCACGGGGGTGGTCACGGGTGTGGTCACGGATGTACTCACGGGGGTGGTCACCTCCAATTTTGCCACAGGTGGTGTCCTGTAGCACCACGTCTGTGTCACGGGTGACCTGGGTCGTAACCTAGGTCGTATCCGGACACTCTTGCCGCGGGTCACGGGAGTCACGGGCTGTGGTGTTATGCGCAGTGTGTGTGACACTGGTGTTGTCACGGGTGTGGTCACGGGTGTGGTCACGGATGTAGTCACGGGGGTGGTCACCTCCAATTTTGCCACAGGTGGTGTCCTGTAGCACCACGTCTGTGTCACGGGTGACCTGGGTCGTGACCTGGGTCGTATCCTGACACGCCTGCCCTGAGTCACGGGAGTCACGGGTTGCGGTGTTATGCGCAGAGTGTGAGACACTGGTGTTGTAACGGGTGTGGTCACGGATGGTGTCACAGATGTAGTCACTGGGGTGGTCACTGGGGTGGTCACCACCAATGTTGACACAGGTGGTGTCCTGTAGCACCACGTCTGTGTCACGGGTGACCTGGGTCGCGACCTGGGTCGTATCATGACACGCCTGCCCCGGGTCACGGGAGTCACGGGCTGCGGTGTTATGCGCAGAGTGTGAGACACTGGTGTTGTCAAGGGTGTGGTCACGGATGGTGTCACGGATGTAGTCACGGGGGTGGTCACCTCCAATTTTGCCACAGGTGGTGTCCTGTAGCACCACGTCTGTGTCACGGGTGACCTGGGTCGTGACCTGGGTCGTATCTTGACACGCCTGCCCCGGGTCACGGGAGTCACGGGCTGTGGTGTTATGCGCAGAGTGTGTGACACTGGTGTTGTCACAGGGGTTGTCACGGGGGTGGTCGCGGGTGGTGTCACGGATGTAGTCACTGGGGTGGTCACCACCAACTTTGCCACAGGTGGTGTCCTGTAGCACCACGTCTGTGTCACTGGTGACCTGGGTCGTGACCTGGGTCGTATCTTGACACGCCTGCCCCGGGTCACGGGAGTCACGGGCTGTGGTGTTATGCGCAGAGTGTGTGACACTGGTGTTGTCACAGGGGTTGTCACGGGGGTGGTCACGGGTGGGGTCACTAGAGGTGGCACCGTCGACTCCGTGTCCTTGACGGAGGACTAAACTGGCCCCGTCAACTCTGTCTCCTTGACGGAGTACTCAACTGGCCCCGTCAACTCCATCTCCTTGTCGGAGGACTCAACTGACCCCGTCGACTCCGTCTCCTTGTCGGAGGACTCAACTGGCCCAGTCGACTCCGTCTCCGTGTCGGAGGACTCAACTGGGTCCTCGTCGAGAAGAACGCTAAGGGTCCGGAGGGAGACCCACCAGACCACCACCTCGAGGACGCCCGTGACGAAGCAACTGGACAGGGTCCAGCAGGTCCAGGGGGTCGTGAAGGTCCCGGGGCGTGGAGGGACGATCACCTTCAAGAGGGGGACGTTACTCAACAGTCCCCGCCAGCTGGAGTCGTACTGCTGCTGGAGGAGGCGCAGACGGAGGTGGTCCTAGACCACACCCCAGACGTACCATAACACGCGACACACCACCGCCACCACCACCACCGACATTTTCATCATGGAGGAGTTGGATCTGTCAGTAGTCATTATTGATGTTTTATTATTTCTGAAAAGTATTTTATTTTTTTAACAGAATATTATTAATTTGTTGCTATATTGTTCATCGCTAATGGTTGGAAATGAGATGTGTTACAACATACAGAAATACGACACGAACCTGGACGCTACCAGGAGATTGTAATGGAGTAGCTACCTGGTGATGGTAGTGGAATACCTACGTGTTGATTGTAGTGGTGTAGCTACCTGGTGATGGTAGTGGTGGAGCTACCTGGTGATGGTAGTGGTGTAGCTACGAGGTGATTGTAGTGGTGTAGCTACCAGGTGATGGTAGTGGTGTAGCTACCTGGTGATGGTAGTGGTGTAGCTACCAGGTGATGGTAGTGGTGTAGCTACCTGGTGATGGTAGTGGTGTAGCTACCTGATGATGGTAGTGGTGGAGCTACCTGGTGATGGTAGTGGTGTAGCTACCTGGTGATGGTAGTGGTGTAGCTACCTGGTGATTGTAGTCGTGTAGCTACCAGGTGATGGTAGTGGTGTAGCTACCAGGTAATGGTAGTGGTGTAGCTACCTGGTAATTGTAGTGGTATAGCTACCTGGTGATTGTAGTAGTGAAGCTACCACGTGATGGTAGTGGTGTATCTACCTGGTGATGGTAGTGGTGTAGCTACCAGGTGATGGTAGTGGTGGAGCTACCTGGTGATGGTAGTAGTGGAGCTACCAGGTGATGGTAGTGGTGTAGCTACCAGGTGATGGTAGTGGTGGAGCTACCAGGTGATGGTAGTGGTGGAGCTACCAGTGATGGTAGTGGTGGAGCTACCAGGTGATGGTAGTGGTGTAGCTACCAGGTGATGGTAGTGGTGGAGCTACCAGGTGATGGTAGTGGTGTAGATACCTGGTGATGGTAGTGGTGCAGCTACCTGGTGATTGTAGTTGTGTACTGTCGGGGTTTCACGGTGTTCTCGTTAGTGAAGGGTTAAAGCAAAGGCAGACTGGATCTCCTTTCCAGGTGGTTGCTCCGACAATAACCCTTAATCACCGTCGTTCGGCGGGTCTTCCCTCAATCCTCTAGGCTCCACTGCTCGCCTCGGAGAGTATCCCAGTCGGTCTCACAACCGGCTTTAAATTGTAAGATGAGTGGGGGCACAGATCGTTCCCTCAATCTGTGGCCCGCCCCGACACCGAACTCTTACACAGCCTTCAAGGTCGCCAACTGGTTTTTTTAGATGTCCAGTAACACTGCAGTGGTCAGGTGTAATTGTGGCAAGAGCAAATTCCAGTAATATAGTATCAGGCAGGTCACTCTACTTTACTTCGTTACACGGTCACAAGATAAATGGAGGGGATGATATCAAACACCAAAGAGTTTTGGTATTTTACTTAAAAGACAACGAGAAATATATATGCATCAATGTATCAGGAATAATATATGACAATTGCTCCATTCATAGCATAATATTCTAGAGCGCACCGATATGGTAACATCGGCACGTGTCACCTGTCAGAATGTCAGCTGACCGGGCCCCTCGCGATCGTGGGAACAGACTAGTACTTGTTTCTAATTCTGTCACGATCCCCGTTTATTTAATTTTTTCCAAAACACTATTCAACATTCACATGGCTTACTTATGATTTCACTGGCCTCACGATCAACATCTTATTCACAATACTCTCACAGTGACTTTTCACCGTACCAAAAGATTACTCTATTCTTAATAATATTTACTGTGAATGCACTCGCTTGATCACTGAACTTTTCTTTATATCTATACTTTCTCTTAAAGAGATATCACTGGCAATCACTTCACGTATATGATATTATTCAGTACACAGTCATGTCATATATAAATCAGTAATCAAATTTCAGGCATATATATATATACATCATGAGATCAATACACAGGCATTTATATCAATAGATTATAGAGATCAACACACAGGCATTTATATCGATAGATTATAGAGATCAACACACGGCACTTATATCAATAGATTATAGAGATCAATCCACAGGCATTTATATCAATAGATTATAGAGATCAATCCACAGGCATTTATATCAATAGATTATAGAGATCAACACACCATATCTGGTTTACTACCAATATATATATAATAATAATACTCTCTGTAAATTAATAATAGTCACAGTAATTTCTCTGATGAATCTTGGTGCTTGCACACACCCACACATAGATATATATGTAAACTGATACTGTGAGCGCTCTGGGCAGGCTCACCACATACTGTGCTCTCTGTGACTTAAACTCAGGTGAGACTTGCTCACGACATATAAAATATCCTGACAAGAAAATATATAGCTAACTAAAGGGGAAATGGGAGGGTAACTGTAAACACCTACTTCACCTATCCTAGGATGACAGTTGGGTTGTAGCTCCTGGTCCAGGCTCTCGCCTCGTTCACCATCCAGAAACACAAGCCCACACCTTAGGATGTCGCGTCTCGCCGCTTCTGTACACAGCAGGTCCGTGCTCCTCCTCTACAGTACGTCGCAGGGTTGAAGTCGGTCTCCTGGCCGTCAACTTTCCTCCCAACTACGGCAGCCAGCCTACGTCTCGGCGGTCGTCGTACGTTTCCCAAATAGTTCTTGTCACTGTACTCCCAGAGGAACTGCCTCTCACCACTACGAAGTCACTGTGAAGTTACCAGCCGTCCAGACGATGCTGCTTAAGCTCCACACGCACAGCACCCGACTTCAGAGCACTTGAAGCTCACTTCACTGTCAATTCCCTCGTCGTCTAGATATATCGCTAGGTATTTGGGAAGATTTCTCGACGTGCTTGCATTCAACTGTTGACTCGTAGNCCGTGTCTCCACTCTCCCAGGACCTCGTTACTGTAGTGAGTCTCATCGGTCATGGCCTCGTTACTGTAGTGAGTCGCGTCGGTCATGGCCTCGTTACAGTAGTGAGTCCCCTCGGTCAGTGCCTCGTTACGGTAGTGAGTCCCCTCGGTCAGTGCCTCGTTACTGTAGTAAGTCCCCTCGGTCAGTGTCTCGTTACAGTAGTGAGTCCCCTCGGTCAGTGTCTCGTTACAGTAGTGAGTCCCCTCTGTCAGTGTCTCGTTACTGTAGTGAGTCCCCTCGGTCAGTGTCTCGTTACAGTAGTGAGTCCCCTCGGTCAGTGTCTCGTTACAGTAGTGAGTCCCTCGGTCAGTGTCTCGTTACAGTATTGAGTCCCCTCGGTCAGTGTCTCGTTACAGTAGTGAGTCCTCTCGGTCATGGCCTCGTTACTGTAGTGAGTCCCCTCGGTCAGTGCCTCGTTACTGTAGTAAGTCCCCTCGGTCAGTGTCTCGTTACAGTAGTGAGTCCCCTCGGTCAGTGTCTCGTTACAGTAGTGAGTCCCCTCGGTCAGTGTCTCGTTACTGTAGTGAGTCCCCTCGGTCAGTGTCTAGACATAGTAGTGAGTCCTCTCGGTCATGGCCTCGTTACTGTAGTGAGTCCCCTCGGTCATTACCTCGTTACTGTAGTGAGTCCCCTCGTCATTACCTCGTTACAGTAGTGAGTCCCCTCGGTCAGTGTCTCGTTACAGTAGTGAGTCCCTTCGGTCAGTGTCTCGTTACAGTAGTGAGTCCCCTCGGTCAGTGTCACGTTACAGAAGTGAGTCCCCTCGGTCAGTGCCACGTTTCTGTAGTGAGTCCCCTCGGTCATGGCCTCGTTACAGTAGTGAGACCCCTCGGTCATGGCCTCGTTTCTGTAATGAGTCCCCTCGGTCAGTGTCTCGTTATAGTAGTGATTCCCCTGGTCAGTGTCTCGTTACAGCATTGAGTCCCCTCGGTCAGTGTCTCGTTACAGTAGTGAGTCCTCTCGGTCATGGCCTCGTTACTGTAGTGAGTCCCCTCGGTCATGGCCTCGTTACTGTAGTGAGTCCCCTCGGTCAGTGTCTCGTTGTAGTAATGAGTCCCCTCGGTTAGTGTCTCGTTACAGTAGTGAGTCCCCTCGGTCAGTGTCTCGTTACAGTAGTGAGTCCCCTCGGTCAGTGTCTCGTTACTGTAGTGAGTCCCCTCGGTCAGTGTCTCGTTACTGTAGTGAGTCCCCTCGGTCAGTGTCACGTTACAGTAGTGAGTCCCCTCGGTCAGTGTCTCGTTACTGTAGTGAGTGCCCTAGAATATGGCCTCGTTACTGTCGTTAGTCCCCTCGGTCAGTGTCTCGTTACTGTAGTGAGTCCCCTCGGTCAGTGTCTCGTTATAGTAGTGAGTCCCCTCGGTCAGTGTCTCGTTATAGTAGTGAGTCCCCTCGGTCAGTGTCTCGTTACAGTAGTGAGTCCCCTCGGTCAGTGTCTCGTTATAGGAGTGAGTCCCCTCGGTCAGTGTCTCGTTATAGTAGTGAGTCCCCTCGGTCAGTGTCTCGTTATAGGAGTGAGACCCCTCAGTCAGTGTCTCGTTACTGTACTGAGTCCCTCGGTCATGGCCTCGTTACTGTAGTGAGTCCCCTCGTTCATGGCCTCGTTACAGTAGTGAGACCCTCGGTCATGGCCTCGTTACTGTAGTGAGTCCCCTCGGTCATGGCCTCGTTACTGTAGTGAGTCCCCTCGGTCATGGCCTCGTTACTGTAGTGAGTCCCCTCGGTCATGGCCTCGTTACTGTAGTGAGTCCCCTCGGTCATGGCCTCGTTACTGTAGTGAGTCCCCTCGGTCATGGCCTCGTTTCTGTAGTGAGTCCCCTCGGTCAGTGTCTCGTTATAGTAATGAGTCCCCTCGGTCAGTGTCTCGTTATAGTAATGAGTCCCCTCGGCCAGTGCCTCGTTACTGTAGTGATTCCCTCGGTCAGTGTCTCGTTACGGTATTGAGTCCCCTCGGTCATGGCCTCGTTACTGTAGTGAGTCCTTTCGGTCAGTGTCTCGTTATAGTAGTGAGTCCCCTCGGTCAGTGCCTCGTTACTGCAGTGAGTCCCCTTGGTTATTGAATCGTTACTGTAGTGAGTCCCATTGCTTATTGACTCGTTACTGTAGTGAGTTCCCTCGGTCAGTGTCTCGTTACTGTAGTGAGTCCCCTCGGTTAGTGTCTCGTTACAGTAGTGAGTCCCTTCGGTCAGTGTCTCGTTACAGTAGTGAGTCCCCTCGGTCATGGCCTCGTTACTGTAGTGAGTCCCCTAGATCATGGCCTCGTTACTGTCGTTAGTCCTCTCGGTCAGTGTCTCGATTAGTAATGAGTCTCCTCGGTCAGTGCCTCGTTATAGTAGTGAGTTCCCTCGGTCAGTGTCTCGTTATAGTAGTGAGTCCCCTCGGTCACTGTCTCGTTATAGCAGTGAGTCCCCTCGGTCATGGCCTCGTTACTGTAGTGAGACCCCTCGATCATGGCCTCTGTTGCGGTGGTGGTTTGGGTGGTATTATCGCTGATGGACCACCCAACCCACAATTCGATAGAGTGCTTATATTCCACTAGGAGATCACACCAAGCGCTTCAGGCTCTAGGAGAGGGGCTCAACGTCACACGTTTAGGGGATGCGGCTCCAGCACTCAGCCTTGTTGTCACGTGCACACACCCACTCGAGCCGCTGTGACTCCCCACTCTCTCCTTATGGGATATGACTCCTCAATCCCCTTTGTCTTACTAGACTTCCGTCTTACCCTGTCCTCAGCAGTGGTTCCTGTTTCTTGCTCTCTCTCTCTCCTTCTTTACTATTTCCTGGGAAGCCTCACTGGGACAAGTGCAAACACCAGCAAATTTGGATACATTTACTGGACGAAGTACATATACAATACACGCATACATATAATAATAATGAATCCTATACACTATACTATTATAATCAGGTTGCACTCCAACACCATCAGAACTCTTTATCATCAACTTGTTAGGTGGTATCCCATCTCTTGGTATTACCTAATATTATCAACCTCCTCAAGTAGATTAAGTCTTACAAAATAATGTTACACTACCTGAAAGAGAATGTACACATGTTTATATACCTATAAACCGTATACAAGGTAAATCAGCATATGAATGCAATAACATACATGTATGTATCAGTATACATGATCCGTGCCACTCAACGAATCAATCGATCATTCTATCAGTCTTAGAATACATATATATATCTGTAGGTATTCCTGCCTACGTCTGTAACTCAAAACTTTAGTATACACACTTCTCGGTACAAAGATGACAAACGATCACTCACCTCTCACTGCGTCGTTCACGCTAATGACAAACACTCTCACCTCCATACAAGTATTCATTTAGAACTCCCCCTTCCGCATCTGGAAGTTCACTACCCTTATCTCTTCAGGTTCTTCCGGGCTTGACCACCAGGATCCTCTGCAGCTCCTCCAGGCTGCTACCATGAAGTTTCCTTGGACAACTATGGTTGTCCTTCTCTACTCCCACTAGGATCATCCACAGCTCTCCTGGCTGCTGCACTATAAAGTTTCCTCGAATAATTGTGGTACTTCACCACCTCTGCAGAAGCACGTGACACTCCTCCTCACTGATTCTCCTCACAGATCGAGGTCCTCTCCTTCCCTGTCTTGGAGTCTCATCAACTACTCCCTCTGTGCTGGCTTCGAAGTCCTCAGCAACTTCTTCCCCAAAGACAAACCTGCATCCCATTTGCACTCCAATAAATAGTTTTCCCTTTAACACATAAACAAAATTAATCACACAATATCTTTGCCTCCAATCTCTATCTGTCTTCTACAGATAGTGAAAGTGGACTCCCCCGTACTCACCCGTGGACTCACCTCGCCTGACGGGCCTCACTCACTCTGGCAGGGGCCTCAGCCCGTCAGGAGCCGGGCTCCTTCAGTTGCCTGCCAGCGCTCAGAGGAGATGGATGTCGCTCCGCGCTCCTCCCACTCTACTCTCTTATTTCAGGCTTTCCGCCATACCAAAAACATGTTTAACTTGTAAATAAACATTGCTACTGTCACTGGGCACACGACCAACTACAAGCAAACACTATGAACTGGCTTAAATCGGGCTTACCACAGATTATCTGGTCGAGGCCGTTCCTCCCTCCGACAACGTCTGACCAGGGCTGACCAGGGCGCTTCCCACAGCCCACAAAACTGTCTCTGGGCGGCTTATTACTCTCCCCGCCGTCCAGGACTTGAGACCGCAACGTCTTCAGCTCGACTCCACAGCTGGCACGTCTGCACACTTCTCTTCTCTTTGGAGATATAACACTAGTGATTCCCTTCTGGCGGGAGCTCGACGAAGCGCGGCTTTCCCCCTGCGATGTCTGGCCTCAAGTGAGGTCATCGCCCTCCACAAGCGAGCCTCACGCCTCCAGCAACTTGTCCACATCTTCTAACCAGTCATTTATCTGTTTTCTTGTTCATTGCCCATAATCTCAAATTTTTATTTAAATCGACCAAACTATCTTACCTATGTATTATCGCCTCTATGATTCCTGGACCTTCCAGTTAGGTCAGGCTTGCTGAATAACTCTCAAAGAGGGAGACTCGTTTCTCCTGCATGCTGAGATCATAACACCTCGTTACAGTAGTGAGTCCCCTCGGTCATGACCTCGTTACTGTAGTGAGTCCCCTCGGTTAGTGTCTCGTTACAGTAGTGAGTCCCCTCGGTCAGTGTCTCGTTACAGTAGTGAGTCCCCTCGGTCATGGCCTCGTTACAATAGTGAGTCCCTTCAGTCAGTGTCTCGTTACAGTAGTGAGTCCCCTCGGTCAGTGTATCGTTACTGTAGTGAGTCCCCCTCTGTCAGTGTCACGTTACAGTAGTGAGTCCCCTCGGTCAGTGTCACGTTACAGTAGTGAGTCCCCTCTGTCAGTGTCACGTTACAGTAGTGAGTCCCCTCGGTCAGTGTCACGTTACAGTAGTGAGTCCCCTCTGTCAGTGTCACGTTACAGTAGTGAGTCCCCTCGGTCAGTGTCACGTTACAGTAGTGAGTCCCCTCTGTCAGTGTCACGTTACAGTAGTGAGTCCCCTCGGTCAGTGTCACGTTACAGTAGTGAGTCCCCTCTGTCAGTGTCACGTTACAGTAGTGAGTCCCCTCGGTCAGTGTCACGTTACAGTAGTGAGTCCCCTCGGTCAGTGTCACGTTAAAGTAGTGAGTCACCTCGGTCAGTGTCTCGTTAAAGTAGTGAGTCACCTCGGTCAGTGTCACGTTACAGTAGTGAGTCCCCTCGGTCAGTGTCACGTTAAAGTAGTGAGTCCCCTCGGTCAGTGTCACGTTAAAGTAGTGAGTCACCTCGGTCAGTGTCACGTTACAGTAGTGAGTCCCCTCGGTCAGTGTCACGTTACAGTAGTGAGTCCCCTCGGTCAGTGTCACGTTACAGTAGTGAGTCCCCTAGATCATAGCCTCGTTACTGTCGTTAGTCCCCTCGGTCAGTGTCTCGTTATAGTATTGAGTCCCGGGGAAACAAGGGGAAACAATTTATGGAGTGCAAATGGGATGCAGGTTTGTCTTTGGGGAAGAAGTTGCTGAGGACTTCAAAGCCAGCACAGAGGGAGTGGTTGATGAGACTCCAAGGCAGGGGAGGAGAGGACCTCGAGCTGTGAAGAAGCAGTGGGGAGGAGTGTCACGTGCTTCTGCAGAGGTGGTGAAGTACCACAGTTATTCGAGGAAACTTTATGGTGCAGCAGCCAGGAGAGCTGTGGATGACCCTAGGAGGAGTAGAGAAGCACCATAATTGTTCAAGGAATCTTCATGGTAGCAGCCTGGAGGAGCTGCAGAGGATCCTGGTGGTTAAGCCCTGAGGAACCTGAAGTTATCAGGGTAGTGAAATAGTTCTAAATGATTACTTGTAGGGAGACGATAGAGTGTTTGTCATTAGTGTACAAGACGCAGTGAGAGGAGAGTGAGCGTTGCCATTTTTGTACCACAAAGTGTTTATACTGAAGTTTAGAGCTACAGACGTAGGCAGGAGTACCTACAGATATATATATGTATTCTAAGACTGATAGAATGATCGATTGATTCGTTGAGTGGCACGGATTATTAATACTGATACATATATGTATGTTATTGCATTCATATGCTGATTTGCCTTGTACATGGTTATAGGTATATATACATGTGTACATTCTCTTGCTGGTAGTGTAACATTATATTGTAAGACTTAATCTACTTGAGGAGGTTGATAATATTAGGTAATACCAAGAGTTAGAATACCACTTAGCAAGCTGAGGATAGAGTTCTGATGGTGTTGGAGTGCAACCTGATTATAATAGTATAGTGTATAGGATTCATTATTATTATATGTATGTGTGTATTGTATATGTACCTCGTCCAGTAAATATATCCAAATTTGCTGGTGTTTGCACTTGTCCCAGTGAGGCTTCCCAGGAAATAGTAAAGAAGGAGAGAGAGAGAGCAAGAAACAGGAACCACTGCTGTGGACAGGGTAAGACGGAAATCTAGTGAGTCAAAGGGGATTGAGGAGATCATATCCCATAAGGAGAGAGTGGGGAGTCACAGCGGCTTGAGTGGGTGTGTGCACGTGACAACAAGGCTGCGTGTTGGTGCCGCATCCCCTAAACGTGTGACGTTGAGCCCATCTCCAAGAGCCAGAAGTGCTTAGTGTGATCTCCTAGTGAAATATAAGCATTTGTCGAATTGTGGGTTGGGTGGTCCGTCAGCAGTAACACCAAACCACCACCGCAACATGAGTCCCCTCCGTTAGTGTCTCGTTACAGTAGTGAGTCCCCTCGGTCAGTGTCTCGTTACAGTAGTGAGTCCCCTCGGTCATGTCCTCGTTACTGTAGTGAGTCCCCTTGGTTATAGCCTCGTTACTGTAGTGAGTCCCCCCCGGTCAGTGTCTCGTTACAGTAGTGAGTCCCCTCGGTCAGTGTCTCGTTACAGTAGTGCTAGGTGATGGTAGTGGTGGAGCTACCTGGTGATGGTAGTGGTGGAGCTACCTGGTGATGGTAGTGGTGGAGCTACCTGGTGATGGTAGTGGTGGAGCTACCAGGTGATGGTAGTGGTGTAGCTACCTGGTGATGGTAGTGGTGTAGCTACCTGGTGATGGTGGTGGTGGAGCTACCTGGTGATGGTAGTGGTGGAGCTACCAGGTGATGGTACTGGTGTAACTACCTGGTGATGGTAGTGGTGTAGCTACCTGGTGATGGTAGTGGTGTAGCTACCAGGTGATGGTAGTGGTGGAGCTACCTGGTGATGGTAGTGGTGGAGCTACCTGGTGATGGTAGTGGTGGAGCTACCAGGTGATGGTAGTGGTGGAGCTACCAGGTGATGGTAGTGGTGGAGCTACCTGGTGATGGTAGTGGTGGAGCTACCTGGTGATGGTAGTGGTGGAGCTACCTGGTGATGGTAGTGGTGGAGCTACCTGGTGATGGTAGTGGTGGAGCTACCTGGTGATGGTAGTGGTGGAACTACCTGGTGATGGTAGTGGTGGAGCTACCAGGTGATGGTAGTGGTGGAGCTACCAGGTGATGGTAGTGGTGGAGCTACCTGGTGATGGTAGTGGTGGAGCTACCTGGTGATGGTAGTGGTGGAGCTACCTGGTGATGGTAGTGGTGGAGCTACCTGGTGATGGTAGTGGTGGAGCTACCTGGTGATGGTAGTGGTGGAACTACCTGGTGATGGTAGTGGTGGAACTACCATGTAACAATCGAGGCTTGTTGTAAAAATTATCCAGAATGGTTATCTACACAAGAGAGAATGGGAAGCTGGACCCGCGTGGGAGCATCCCCCAGGGACTTAGCGGTGGAAATAACCGCCTTTGTTCCCAAGCTTCATAATGAATCATCCTATGGTATTCACTTATTTAGAGAAATTAACCTTCAGTCATTTTGCATTCAAATTGTATTGTATAGTACTACTGTTCATAATATCAAGAGTATTCTCATTATTAGAAGGAGTTTAAGTCACCTTCAGTGACGTCACAGGGCAGGACTAGGCTGTGAGGCGGAGTGACCTATGAGTTCACAGGTCACCAGAGTTGACATGTCCTCTATTTCTCAGAGGTCAAATAGCTATTTTGTAATTGGGAATAGCTCTTCCTTAAGATGTTTGTGTAATTTAACTTCAGTACAATAAATCAATCAATCCGGATAATTCAGTACGACAGAGGTTAATTGTTATAACTTAAGCCTGGCAAAGTAACTTAGATACTAGCGGAAGAATACAGATCTAGGCCTCTGGGTAGTGGAGAGAGAGGACAGGGCAGTGTGGTTTCAGCAGCAACTGGGAGAGGTCATCCATCTCACCTCTTCCCCAAGGCAACACAACATCTAGCTGTCTATAGAAGGTAAAAGTTGCTTGGAGTTTCTTAGGGATAGGTCACTCATTGCCGTTAAATTTATAGTCAGTTCATATTCAGTTAGGGAGTGCTCAATTATTTAGATTTTGCTTAATTTTTTAATAAATTAATTAGCTTAATGTGTATTTTTATTATTTCCATTTTCTTTTGTGAATTGTCCTTGTCACGTGGTTCCCACGTGGCCGAGTTGAATTGGGCGCCGATTCTAACACCGAATCAGGATTATTACTCCTGTTGATTTTAATTAACTACACACGTAAGATCCAGGGTTTATTTGTACTAGTGGGGAATCAAGCCCCAAGGTTGATTGTTTAGCGTGGTTGACCCAGACCTCGATCATTGCTCATTTGGTTACTGGTCTGGTGGTGGCGGCGGAAAGGAGATCCTAGAACTTTGCTAGAAGTCTATTTTCACGTCATACGGGTTGTAGAATTTTAAGTCGGTAAATCGTCTTGAGACCACGTGGCGTGGAGTCTGCTCGAGTAAAAGTCGTGGGGTCCCTTGGTTAAGAACTAAAGTAAAGAACACGGGTAAAGAGAGAAAAAGAGGGTAGAAGGAAGGGAGAACCCGTCCCGTGTTACAACCAGGTGATGGTAGTGGTGGAGCTACCAGGTGATGGTAGTGGTGGAACTACCAGGTGATTGTAGTGGTGGAGCTACCAGGTGATGGTAGTGGTGGAGCTACCTGGTGATGGTAGTGGTGGAGCTACCAGGTGATGGTAGTGGTGGAGCTACCTGGTGATGGTAGTGGTGGAGCTACCTGGTGATGGTAGTGCTGGAGCTACCAGGTGATGGTAGTGGTGGAGCTACCTGGTGATGGTAGTGGTGGAGCTACCAGGTGATGGTAGTGGTGGAGCTACCTGGTGATGGTAGTGGTGGAGCTACCAGGTGATGGTAGTGGTGGAGCTACCAGGTGATGGTAGTGGTGTAGTTACCAGGTGATGGTAGCGGTGGAGCTACCTGGTGATGGTAGTGGTGGAACTACCAGGTGATGGTAGTGGTGGAGCTACCAGGTGATGGTAGTGGTGGAGCTACCAGGTGATGGTAGTGGTGTAGTTACCAGGTGATGGTAGCGGTGGAGCTACCAGGTGATGGTAGTGGTGGAGCTACCTGGTGATGGTAGTGGTGGAGCTACCTGGTGATGGTAGTGCTGGAGCTACCAGGTGATGGTAGTGGTGTAGCTACCTGGTGATGGTAGTGGTGTAGCTACCAGGTGATGGTAGTGCTGGAGCTACCAGGTGATGGTAGTGGTGGAGTTACCTGGTAATGGTAGTGGTGTAGTTACCTGGTGATGGTAGTGGTGGAGCTACCTGGTGATGGTAGTGGTGGAGCTACCTGGTGATGGTAGTGGTGTAGCTACCTGGTGATGGTAGGGGTAACTATCTACACCTGTGTGTGTGTGTGTGTGTGTGTGTGTGTGTGTGTAGTCACCTATTTGTACTCACCTATTTGTGCTTGCGGGGGTTGAGCTTTGGCTCTTTGGTCCCGCCTCTTAACTGGCATTCAACTGGTGTACAGATTCCTGAGCCTACTGGGCTCTATCATATCTACATTTAAACTGTGTATGGAGTCAGCCTCCACCAGTTCACAGCCTAATGCATTCCATCCGTTAACTACTCTGACACTGAAAAGTTCCTTCTAACGTCCCAGTGGCTCATGTGGTTACTCAGTTTCCACCTGTGTTCCCTTGTTCGCGTACCACCAGTGTTGAATAGGTTATCCTTGTTTACCCGGTCGATTCCTCAGAGGATTTTGTAGGTTGTGATCATGTCTCCCCTTACTCTTCTGTCCTTCAGGGTCGTAAGGTGCATTTCCCGCAGCCTTTCCTCGTAACTCATGCCTCTTAGTTCTGGGACTAGTCTAGTGCATACCTTTGGACTTTTTGCAGCTTCGTGTTGTGCTTGACAAGGCACGGGCTCCAAGCTGGGGCCGCATACTCCTGGATTGGTCTTACATATGTGGAGTACAAGATTCTGAATTATTCCTTACACAGGTTCCTGAACGCTGTTCTGATGTTAGCTAGCCTCGCATATGCCGCAGACGTTATTCGTTTTATGTGGGCTGCAGGAGACAGGTTTGGTGTGATATCAACCCCTAGATCTTTCTCTCTGTCCGTTTCATTAAGTACTTCATCTCCTATTCTGTATTCTGTGTCTGGCCTCCTGTTTCCACTGCCTAGTTTCATTACTTTGCATTTACTCGGGTTGAACTTCAACAGCCATTTGTTGGACCATTCACTCAGTATTTGTAGGTCATCTTGTAGCCTCCTACTATCATCCTCTGTTTCAATCCTCCTCATAATTTTTGCATCATCAGCAAACATTGAGAGAAACTATTCTATACCCTCTGGGAGATCATTTACATATATCAGAAACAGTATAGGTCCGAGGACTGACCCCTGCGGGACTCCACTTGTAACGTCTCGCCAATCTGAGACCTCACCCCTCACAGTGACTCGTTGTCTCCTGTTGCTTAGGTACTCCTTTATCCAATGGAGTACCTTCCCTTTCACACCGGCCTGCATCTCCAGCTTTTCACTAGCCTCATGTGTAGTACTGTATCAAAGGCTTTCTGACAATCCAAAATATGCAGTCTGCCCACCCTTCTCTTTCTTGCCCGATTTTTGTTACCTGGTCGTAGAATTCAAGTAACCCTGTGAGGCAGGACCTGGCGTCCCTGAACCCATGTTGATGCTGCGTTACAAAGTTCTTTCGCTCCAGATGTTCCACTAGTTTTCTTCGCACAATCTTCTCCATCAGCTTGCATGGTATGCAGGTTAGGGACACTGGCCTGTAGTTCAGTGCCTTCTGTCTATATCCCCTTTCTTGTATATCGGGACTACGTTAGCTGCTTTCCAAATTTCTGCAGTCCCCTGTTACCAGCGATTTGTTGTACACTATTGAGAGTGGCAGGCACAGGTCTTCTCTGCTCTTCCTTTAGTATCCAAGAGGAGATTCCATCTGGGCTATAGCCTTTGTCGCATCCAACTCTAGTAAACACTTCCTACTTCCCCACTGGTAATCTCAAACTCTTCCAGTGGATCCTGGTTAGCTATTCCCTCTCTTTTCTCTGGGATTTCTCCTTGCTCTAAGGTGAAGACCTCCTGGAATTTCTTATTCGTTCCTCACACAGTTCCTTGTCGTTTGTAGTGAATCCCCTCTCCCCTATTCTTATTTCATACCTGTTCTTTACTGTTGTTTTTCTCCTGATTTCTCCAACCTATGCAGCAAATTAGGCTGAAGTCTTTGCCGTGCTTGCGATGTCATTTTNGAAAGCCTTTGACACAGTACCGCATAAGAGGCTGGTACAAAAGCAGGAGAGACAGGCAGGTGTAGCTGGTAAGGTGCTCCAGTGGATAAAGGAGTACCTAACCAATAAGAAGCAGAGAGTTACGGTGAGGGGTGAGACCTCCGATTGGCGTGAAGTCACCAGTGGAGTCCCACAAGGCTCTGTACTCGGTCCTATCTTGTTTCTGATATATGTAAATGATCTCCCGGACGGTATCAGTTCATTTCTCTCAAAGTTTGCGGACGATGCCAAAATTATGGGAAGGATTAAAACAGAAGAGGACTATTTGAGGCTTCAAGAAGACCTAGACAAGCTGAAGGAATGGTCGGACAAATGGTTGTTAGAGTTTAACCCAACCAAATGTAATGTAATGAAGATAGGTGTAGGGAGCAGGAGGCCAGATACAAGGTACCATCTGGGAGAGGAAATTCTTCAGGAGTCAGAGAAAGAAAAAGACTTGGGGGTTGATATCACGCCAGACCTGTCTCCTGCAGCACATATCAAGAGGATAAAATCAGCGGCATATGCCAGACTGGCCAACATACGCACGGCATTCAGAAACTTGTGTAAAGAATCATTCAGAACTTTGTATGCCACATTTGTCAGGCCAATCCTGGAGTATGCAGCCCCAGCATGGAGTCCATATCTAGTCAAGGATAAGACTAAACTGGAAAAAGTTCAAAGGTTTGCCACCAGACTAGTACCCGAGCTGAGAGGTATGAGCTACGAGGAGAGACTACGGGAATTAAACCTCACTTCGCTGGAAGACAGAAGAGTTAGGGGGGACATGATCACCACATTTAAGATTCTGAAGGGAATTGATAGGGTAGATAAAGACAGGCTATTTAACACAAGGGGCACACGCACGAGGGGACACAGGTGGAAACTGAGTGCCAAATGAGCCACAGAGATATTAGAAAGAATTTTTCAGTGTCAGAGTGGCTGACAAATGGAATGCATTAGGAAGTGATGTGGTGGAGGCTGACTCCATACACAGTTTCAAGTGTAGATATGATAGAAGGTATGATAGAGCCCAATAGGCTCAGTAACCTGTACACCTGTTGATTGACGGTTGAGAGGCGGGACCAAAGAGCCAGAGCTCAACCCCCGCAAGCACAACTAGGTGAGTACACACACACATACACACACACACATGGGGCCAGGTAGCCTGTTGGATAGCGCGCAGGACTCGTAATTCTGTGGCGCGGGTTCGATTCCCGCACCCGGCAGAAACAAATGGGCAAAGTTTCTTTCACCCTGAATGCCCCTGTTACCTAGAAGTAAATAGGTACCTGGGAGTTAGTCAGCTGTCACGGGCTGCTTCCTAGGGTGTGTGTGTGTGGTGTGAAAAAAAAAAAAAAAGTAGTTAGTGTAGTTAGTAAACAGTTGATTGACAGTTGAGAGGCGGGCCGAAAGAGCAAAGCTCAACCCCCGCAATACAACTAAGTGAATACTAAGTGAATACACACACACT
>WNGS01158586.1:8513-19104 GCA_020271785.1 Procambarus virginalis
GTTGTGGGTGTTGGGGTGGTGGTGGTGGCTGGTGTGTGGTGTTGGTTGTGTGGTGTGTGGTGGCTGGTGTGTGGTGGTTTGGTGTGTGGTGTGTGGTGCTGGTTGGTGTGGTTGTGTGTGGGTGGTGTGCTGGTGTGTGGTGGTTGGTGTGTGTGGTTGGTGTGCTGTGTGTGGTTGGTGTGTGGTGTTGGTGGTGTGGTTGGTGTGTGGGTGGTTGGGTGTTGTGGGGTTGGTGTGTGGTTGGTGTGTGTGTGGTGCGTGTGTGGTGTGTGATGGTTGGGGTGTGGTGTGTGGTGGGTGATGGTGTTGTGAGGCTGGTGGTGTGTGGTGGGATGTGGGTGGTGTGGTGGGGTTTGGTGGTTGGTGGTGTGTGTGGTGGTGTGGTGTGTGGGTTGGTGTGTGCGTGGTGTGGTGGCTGGTGTGGGTGGTGGTGTGTGGGGGTTGGTGTGGTGTGGTGTGTGTGGTGGGTTGGTGGTGTGGTTGTGTGGTGGTGTGGTGGCTGGGTTGGTTGGTGATGGTGGTGTGGGTGGTGGTGGGTTGGTGTGGTGGTTGGTGTGTGGGCTGGTGTGTGGTGTGTGGGGTGGTGTGTGGTGTGTGATGGTGTGGGGCTGGGGTGGTGGTGTGGGGTGTGGGGTGTGGTGGTGGCTTGTGGTGTGTGTGGATGGGTGTGGTGGGTTGGTGGGTTGGTGGTGTTGGTGTGTGTGGTGTGGTGTGTGTGTGGTTGGTTGTGTGTGTGGTGTGGTGTTGGGTGTGGGTGTGATGTGGTGGGGGTGGTGGTGGTGTTGGGCTGGTGGGGTGGATGGCGGTGGTGGGTGGTGGTGGTGTGTGGTGAGGGGTGTGTGTGTGGGGTGGTGGGTGTGTGGTGGGGGGGTGGGTGGGTGTGTGGTGGGGTGTGGTGGGGTTGTGGTTGGTGTGTGGCTGTTGGTGGGGTTGTGTGTGTGGTGGGTGTGGTGGTGGGGGGGTGGTGGGTTGGGTGTGGGGGTTGTGGTGGGGGGTGTGGTAAGTGTGTGGTGGTGTGTGTGGTGGGGTTGTAGGGTGGGTGGTGGGGTGGGGTGTGGGTTGGTGGATGGTGTGGTGGGGGGGGTGGCTGGGGTGTGGTGTGAGTGCTGGTGGGTGGGGGTGGGGGGGGGTGTGTGGGCTGGTGTGGGTGGGGGGGGTGGGGGGGGTGTGGGCGGTGGGGTGGTGGCTGTGGGGGTGGGTGGGGGTGTGTGGGGTGGGTGGTGAGGGTGCGGGTGTGGGTGGGTGTGGGGTGTGGGGGATGGGGGGGGGGTGGGGGGGGGTGGGGTGGGTGTGGATGGTGGGTGGTGGTGGGTGGGGTGTGAGTGGTGTCGGGGTGGGTGTGTGTGGTGGGGGTGTGGGGGGTGGGGGTGGGGTTGGGGGGGGTGGGGGGGGGGTGATTTTTTTTGGGGGGGGTGTGGGTGGGTGGGGGGGGGGTGGTGGGGTGATGGCGGTGTGGGGTGGTGGGGTGGGGGGGTGGATGGTGGGGGTGGTGGTGGGGGGTGGTGTGGGTGGGGGTGGGTGGGTGGGTTGGTGTGTATGGGTGGGGGGGGGGGGGTTGGTGGTGCTGGGTGTGTATGGTGGGTTTGTGGTGGGGTGTGTGGTGTGTGTGCTGGGTGGGGTGTGGGGTGGGTGTGGGGGGGGTGGGGTGTGGGTGAGGGTGTGGGGGTGTGTGGATGCGGGTTGGGGGGTGGGGGGTGGCTGGGGGTGGGTGTGGTGGGGGGAGGGGGGGGGGTGGGCTGGTGTGGGGTGGAGTGGGGGTGTGTGGTGGTGTGTGTGGGTGTGATGGGCTGGTGTGGGTTGTGAGGGTGGGTGTGAGGTGGGGGAGTGTGTGTGGTGATGGCTGGTGTGTGGTGGTGATGGCTGGTTGGGGGTGTGGGTGTGAGGGTGGGTGTGATGGCTGGATGTGGTGGGGTGGTGGTGTGTGCTGTGGTGGGGCTGGTGTGTGTGTAGGCTGGTGGTGTGTGGATGTGTGGTTGCGGCTGGGTGTGGTTGGGATGGCTGGTGTGGGTGTGATGGGGTGTGTGGTGTTGATGGGTGGTGTGGGTGTGTGATGGTGGGTGTGGGGTGTGGGGTGGTGATGCTGGTGTGTGGGTGATGGGTGGTGTGGTGTGTGATGGGTGGGTGTGTGTGTGATGGTGGTGTGTGTGGGTGGATGGTGGGTGGGTGGGTGATGGCTGGGTGTGTGTGTGATGGGTGGTGTGGTGTGTGATGGCTGGTGTGTGATGTGTGATGGTGGTGTGTGGTGTTGAGGGTTGTGTGGTGTGATGGCTGGTGGTGATGGTGGGTGTGATGGCTGGTGTGTGGTGTGTGATGGCTGGTGTGTGGTGTGGATGGTGTGGTGGTGTGTGATGGGTGGTGTGGGTGTGATGGCTGGTGTGTGATGTGGTGAGTGGTGGTGTGATGGCTGGTGTGTGTGTGTGATGGCTGGTGTGTGGGTGTCGATTGGCTGGGTGTTGGTGTGTGATGCTGGTGTGTGGTGTGTGATGGGTGGTTGTTGTGGGTGAGGTAGATGTGGTCACATCCTCCTTGGTACGTGCCTCATAGTGTCAACAGGGGGACTGAGGACTATGTGTGTGTTTCTTTACACAGTTGGCAGAGGAACAGGCGACTACTGACTCCTGTTAGGCACGGCTGAGAGCGCCCTCCCATAACTCATGGTACTCCCTTAACCAGTTCAGTGTTCTCTCCTTCCCAGCCTGCTTCTCCATCTTGTATATCAGTCTATCACCAGCAACATGTCAAATACGTTTCGACAATCTAGGAAAATACTGTTCCAAGCCTTTTTTTTTTGCTCACTTATTTTAATAACTCTGTCATCAAACTCAATTAAGTTTGTAAGGCGCGACTTATCCTTCCTAAATCCATGTGACCTTTGGTGACTCAGACTCGTCCCCTCCTGGTGTGCCAGTGGTGTTAACCTGAGTGTTTTCTCCAGCACTTTACACAGAATTCTTGACAATGACATACGGATGGGTAGAGCGATGGTCACGCTTCCTGCAGGTTAGAGTTCAATCCCCAACATGCAAGTAGTTGGGGCATCATTTCTTTCCTTATCCTATCCCAAATCCTTATCCCTCGCAAGTGCTATATAGTTATTATGACTTAGCACTTCTCTGATAATTATCTTATCATAATGGTCTGTAATTTAGTGCCACTTGTGTGTCCCCTTTGTTGAATATTGAAACTATGTTTACCTTTGTCCATATTTTTAGGAGATTTATTGTCTCAACCAATTTTTATTAAAATTTTTATATTATGCATGACAAAGTACTTCCATAGTTTTCTTTAGCAGCCATGATTAAGATTATATCTGGCCCCCTTATTTTGTGACGTATAGTGCCTGTAGGTGTTTTATCTTTTCTACAGTGACAACAATGTCATCCATTGTTTCTTCGACCTTTCATCACTGAACTTTAGTCTCCACGCTGGTTTATTGTAAAGATCTCCCGTCACTACAACACCAGTATGGTCACTACAACACCAGTATGGTCACTACAACACCATTATGGTCACTACAAAACCAGTATGGCCACTACAACACCAGTATGGTCACTACAACACCAGTATGGTCACTACAACACACAGTATGGTCACTACAACACCAGTATGGTCACTACAACACCAGTATGGTCACTACAAACACCAGTATGGTCACTACAACACCAGTATGGTCACTACAACACCAGTATGGTCACTACAACACAGTATGGTCACTACAACACACAGTATGGTCACTACAACACCAGTATGGTCACTACAACACCAGTATGGTCACTACAACACCAGTATGGTCACTACAACCCAGTATGGTCACTACAACACCAGTATGGTCACTACAACACCAGTATGGTCACTACAACACCAGTATGGTCACTACAAACACACAGTATGGTCACTACAAACACAGTATGGTCACTACAACACCAGTATGGTCACTACAACACCAGTATGGTCACTACAACACCAGTATGGTCACTACAACACCAGTATGGTCACTACAACACCAGTATGGTCACTACAACACCAGTATGGTCACTACAACACCAGTATGGTCACTACAACACAGTATGGTCACTACAAACCAGTATGGTCACTACAACACCAGTATGGTCACTACAACACACAGTATGGTCACTACAACACCAGTATGGTCACTACAACACCAGTATGGTCACTACAACACCAGTATGGTCACTACAACACCAGTATGGTCACTACAACACCAGTATGGTCACTACAACACCAGTATGGTCACTACAACACCAGTATGGTCACTACAACACCAGTATGGTCACTACAACACCAGTATGGTCACTACAACACCAGTATGGTCACTACAACACAGTATGGTCACTACAACACCAGTATGGTCACTACAACACCAGTATGGTCACTACAACACCAGTATGGTCACTACAACACCAGTATGGTCACTACAACACCAGTATGGTCACTACAACACCAGTATGGTCACTACAACACCAGTATGGTCACTACAACACCAGTATGGTCACTACAACACCAGTATGGTCACTACAACACAGTATGGTCACTACAACACCAGTATGGTCACTACAACACCAGTATGGTCACTACAACACCAGTATGGTCACTACAACACCAGTATGGTCACTACAACACCAGTATGGTCACTACAACACCAGTATGGTCACTACAACACCAGTATGGTCACTACAACACCAGTATGGTCACTACAACACCAGTATGGTCACTACAACACCAGTATGGTCACTACAACACCAGTATGGTCACTACAACACCAGTATGGTCACTACAACACCAGTATGGTCACTACAACACCAGTATGGTCACTACAACACCAGTATGGTCACTACAACACCAGTATGGTCACTACAACACCAGTATGGTCACTACAACACCAGTATGGTCACTACAACACCAGTATGGTCACTACAACACCAGTATGGTCACTACAACACCAGTATGGTCACTACAACACCAGTATGGTCACTACAACACCAGTATGGTCACTACAACACCAGTATGGTCACTACAACACCAGTATGGTCACTACAACACCAGTATGGTCACTACAACACCAGTATGGTCACTACAACACCAGTATGGTCACTACAACACCAGTATGGTCACTACAACACCAGTATGGTCACTACAACACCAGTATGGTCACTACAACACCAGTATGGTCACTACAACACCAGTATGGTCACTACAACACCAGTATGGTCACTACAACACCAGTATGGTCACTACAACACCAGTATGGTCACTACAACACCAGTATGGTCACTACAACACCAGTATGGTCACTACAACACCAGTATGGTCACTACAACACCAGTATGGTCACTACAACACCAGTATGGTCACTACAACACCAGTATGGTCACTACAACACCAGTATGGTCACTACAACACCAGTATGGTCACTACAACACCAGTATGGTCACTACAACACCAGTATGGTCACTACAACACCAGTATGGTCACTACAACACCAGTATGGTCACTACAACACCAGTATGGTCACTACAACACCAGTATGGTCACTACAACACCAGTATGGTCACTACAACACCAGTATGGTCACTACAACACCAGTATGGTCACTACAACACCAGTATGGTCACTACAACACCAGTATGGTCACTACAACACCAGTATGGTCACTACAACACCAGTATGGTCACTACAACACCAGTATGGTCACTACAACACCAGTATGGTCACTACAACACCAGTATGGTCACTACAACACCAGTATGGTCACTACAACACCAGTATGGTCACTACAACACCAGTATGGTCACTACAACACCAGTATGGTCACTACAACACCAGTATGGTCACTACAACACCAGTATGGTCACTACAACACCAGTATGGTCACTACAACACCAGTATGGTCACTACAACACCAGTATGGTCACTACAACACCAGTATGGTCACTACAACACCAGTATGGTCACTACAACACCAGTATGGTCACTACAACACCAGTATGGTCACTACAACACCAGTATGGTCACTACAACACCAGTATGGTCACTACAACACCAGTATGGTCACTACAACACCAGTATGGTCACTACAACACCAGTATGGTCACTACAACACCAGTATGGTCACTACAACACCAGTATGGTCACTACAACACCAGTATGGTCACTACAACACCAGTATGGTCACTACAACACCAGTATGGTCACTACAACACCAGTATGGTCACTACAACACCAGTATGGTCACTACAACACCAGTATGGTCACTACAACACCAGTATGGTCACTACAACACCAGTATGGTCACTACAACACCAGTATGGTCACTACAACACCAGTATGGTCACTACAACACCAGTATGGTCACTACAACACCAGTATGGTCACTACAACACCAGTATGGTCACTACAACACCAGTATGGTCACTACAACACCAGTATGGTCACTACAACACCAGTATGGTCACTACAACACCAGTATGGTCACTACAACACCAGTATGGTCACTACAACACCAGTATGGTCACTACAACACCAGTATGGTCACTACAACACCAGTATGGTCACTACAACACCAGTATGGTCACTACAACACCAGTATGGTCACTACAACACCAGTATGGTCACTACAACACCAGTATGGTCACTACAACACCAGTATGGTCACTACAACACCAGTATGGTCACTACAACACCAGTATGGTCACTACAACACCAGTATGGTCACTACAACACCAGTATGGTCACTACAACACACAGTATGGTCACTACAACACCAGTATGGTCACTACAACACCAGTATGGTCACTACAACACCAGTATGGTCACTACAACACCAGTATGGTCACTACAACACCAGTATGGTCACTACAACACCAGTATGGTCACTACAACACCAGTATGGTCACTACAACACCAGTATGGTCACTACAACACCAGTATGGTCACTACAACACCAGTATGGTCACTACAACACCAGTATGGTCACTACAACACCAGTATGGTCACTACAACACCAGTATGGTCACTACAACACCAGTATGGTCACTACAACACCAGTATGGTCACTACAACACCAGTATGGTCACTACAACACCAGTATGGTCACTACAACACCAGTATGGTCACTACAACACCAGTATGGTCACTACAACACCAGTATGGTCACTACAACACCAGTATGGTCACTACAACACCAGTATGGTCACTACAACACCAGTATGGTCACTACAACACCAGTATGGTCACTACAACACCAGTATGGTCACTACAACACCAGTATGGTCACTACAACACCAGTATGGTCACTACAACACCAGTATGGTCACTACAACACCAGTATGGTCACTACAACACCAGTATGGTCACTACAACACCAGTATGGTCACTACAACACCAGTATGGTCACTACAACACCAGTATGGTCACTACAACACCAGTATGGTCACTACAACACCAGTATGGTCACTACAACACCAGTATGGTCACTACAACACCAGTATGGTCACTACAACACCAGTATGGTCACTACAACACCAGTATGGTCACTACAACACCAGTATGGTCACTACAACACCAGTATGGTCACTACAACACCAGTATGGTCACTACAACACCAGTATGGTCACTACAACACCAGTATGGTCACTACAACACCAGTATGGTCACTACAACACCAGTATGGTCACTACAACACCAGTATGGTCACTACAACACCAGTATGGTCACTACAACACCAGTATGGTCACTACAACACCAGTATGGTCACTACAACACCAGTATGGTCACTACAACACCAGTATGGTCACTACAACACCAGTATGGTCACTACAACACCAGTATGGTCACTACAACACCAGTATGGTCACTACAACACAGTATGGTCACTACAACACCAGTATGGTCACTACAACACCAGTATGGTCACTACAACACCAGTATGGTCACTACAACACCAGTATGGTCACTACAACACAGTATGGTCACTACAACACCAGTATGGTCACTACAACACCAGTATGGTCACTACAACACCAGTATGGTCACTACAACACCAGTATGGTCACTACAACACCAGTATGGTCACTACAACACCAGTATGGTCACTACAACACCAGTATGGTCACTACAACACCAGTATGGTCACTACAACACAGTATGGTCACTACAACACCAGTATGGTCACTACAACACCAGTATGGTCACTACAACACCAGTATGGTCACTACAACACCAGTATGGTCACTACAACACCAGTATGGTCACTACAACACCAGTATGGTCACTACAACACAGTATGGTCACTACAACACCAGTATGGTCACTACAACACCAGTATGGTCACTACAACACCAGTATGGTCACTACAACACCAGTATGGTCACTACAACACCAGTATGGTCACTACAACACCAGTATGGTCACTACAACACCAGTATGGTCACTACAACACCAGTATGGTCACTACAACACCAGTATGGTCACTACAACACCAGTATGGTCACTACAACACACATGGTCACTACAACACCAGTATGGTCACTACAACACCAGTATGGTCACTACAACACCAGTATGGTCACTACAACACCAGTATGGTCACTACAACACCAGTATGGTCACTACAACACAGTATGGTCACTACAACACCAGTATGGTCACTACAACACCAGTATGGTCACTACAACACCAGTATGGTCACTACAACCCAGTATGGTCACTACAACACCAGTATGGTCACTACAACACCAGTATGGTCACTACAACACCAGTATGGTCACTACAACACCAGTATGGTCACTACAACACCAGTATGGTCACTACAACACCAGTATGGTCACTACAACACCAGTATGGTCACTACAACACCAGTATGGTCACTACAACACCAGTATGGTCACTACAACACCAGTATGGTCACTACAACACAGTATGGTCACTACAACACCAGTATGGTCACTACAACACCAGTATGGTCACTACAACACCAGTATGGTCACTACAACACCAGTATGGTCACTACAACACCAGTATGGTCACTACAACACCAGTATGGTCACTACAACACACATTATGGTCACTACAACACCAGTATGGTCACTACAACACACAGTATGGTCACTACAACACCAGTATGGTCACTACAACACCAGTATGGTCACTACAACACCAGTATGGTCACTACAACACCAGTATGGTCACTACAACACCAGTATGGTCACTACAACACCAGTATGGTCACTACAACACCAGTATGGTCACTACAACACCAGTATGGTCACTACAACACCAGTATGGTCACTACAACACCAGTATGGTCACTACAACACCAGTATGGTCACTACAACACCAGTATGGTCACTACAACACCAGTATGGTCACTACAACACCAGTATGGTCACTACAACACCAGTATGGTCACTACAACACCAGTATGGTCACTACAACACCAGTATGGCCACTACAACACCAGTATGGTCACTACAACACCAGTATGGTCACTACAACACCAGTATGGTCACTACAACACCAGTATGGTCACTACAACACCAGTATGGTCACTACAACACCAGTATGGTCACTACAACACCAGTATGGTCACTACAACCACCAGTATGGTCACTACAACACCAGTATGGTCACTACAACACCAGTATGGTCACTACAACACACAGTATGGTCACTACACACCAGTATGGTCACTACAACCACAGTTATGGTCACTACAACACCAGTATGGTCACTACAACACCAGTATGGTCCTACAACACACATTATGGTCACTACAACACCAGTATGGTCACTACAACACACAGTATGGTCCACACACTACACCAGTATGGTCACTACAACACCAGTATGCACTACAACACCAGTATGGTCACTACAACACACAGTATGTCACTACAACACCAGTATGGTCACTACAACACCAGTATGGTCACTACAACACCAGTATGGTCACTACAACACCAGTATGGTCACTACAACACCAGTATGGTCACTACAACACCAGTATGGTCACTACACACAGTATGGTCACTACAACACCAGTATGGTCACTAAACACCAGTATGGTCACTACACACACAGTATGGTCACTACAACACCAGTATGGTCCTACAACACCAGTATGGTCACTACAACACACAGTATGGTCACTACAACACCAGTATGATCCTACAACACACAGTATGGTCCACTACAACACCAGTATGGTCACTACAACCCAGTATGGTCACTACAACACAGTATGTCACTACAACACCAGTATGGTCACTACAACACACATATGGTCACTACAACACCAGTATGGTCTACAAAACACCAGTATGGTCACTACAACACCAGTATGGTCCTACAACACCAGTATGGTCACTACAACACCAGTATGGTCACTACACACACCGTATGGTCACTACAACATACAGTATGGTCACTACAACACCAGTATGGTCACTACAACACCAGTATGGTCACTACAACACCAGTATGGTCACTACAACACCAGTATGGTCACTACAACACCAGTATGGCCACTACAACACCAGTATGGTCACTACAACACCAGTATGGTCACTACAAC
>WNGS01158587.1:0-10000 GCA_020271785.1 Procambarus virginalis
ATGGTGGCCAGCTCCTGCCATGGTGGCCAGCTCCTGCCATGGTGGGCAGCTCCTGCCATGGTGGGCAGCTCCTGCCATGGTGGCCATGGTGGGCAGCTCCTGCCATGGTGGCCATGGTGGGCAGCTCCTGCCATGGTGGCCATGGTGGGCAGCTCCTGCCATGGTGGCCATGGTGGCCAGCTCCTGCCATGGTGGCCAGCTCCTGCCATGGTGGCCAGCTCCTGCCATGGTGGCCATGGTGGGCAGCTCCTGCCATGGTGGCCATGGTGGCCAGCTCCTGCCATGGTGGCCATGGTGGGCAGCTCCTGCCATGGTGGCCATGGTGGCAGCTCCTGCCATGGTGGCCATGGTGGCCAGCTCCTGCCATGGTGGCCATGGTGGGCAGCTCCTGCCATGGTGGCCATGGTGGCCAGCTCCTGCCATGGTGGCCATGGTGGCCAGCTCCTGCCATGGTGGCCATGGTGGCCAGCTCCTGCCATGGTGGCCATGGTGGCCAGCTCCTGCCATGGTGGCCAGCTCCTGCCATGGTGGCCAGCTCCTGCCATGGTGGCCATGGTGGCCAGCTCCTGCCATGGTGGCCATGGTGGGCAGCTCCTGCCATGGTGGGCAGCTCCTGCCATGGTGGGCAGCTCCTGCCATGGTGGGCAGCTCCTGCCATGGTGGCCATGGTGGCAGCTCCTGCCATGGTGGGCAGCTCCTGCCATGGTGGGCAGCTCCTGCCATGGTGGGCAGCTCCTGCCATGGTGGCAGCTCCTGCCATGGTGGGCAGCTCCTGCCATGGTGGGCAGCTCCTGCCATGGTGGGCAGCTCCTGCCATGGTGGGCAGCTCCTGCCATGGTGGCCATGGTGGGCAGCTCCTGCCATGGTGGGCAGCTCCTGCCATGGTGGCCATGGTGGCCAGCTCCTGCCATGGTGGCCAGCTCCTGCCATGGTGGCCAGCTCCTGCCATGGTGGCCATGGTGGCCAGCTCCTGCCATGGTGGCCATGGTGGGCAGCTCCTGCCATGGTGGGCAGCTCCTGCCATGGTGGGCAGCTCCTGCCATGGTGGGCAGCTCCTGCCATGGTGGCCAGCTCCTGCCATGGTGGCCAGCTCCTGCCATGGTGGCCATGGTGGCCAGCTCCTGCCATGGTGGCCATGGTGGCCAGCTCCTGCCATGGTGGCCATGGTGGCCAGCTCCTGCCATGGTGGCCATGGTGGGCAGCTCCTGCCATGGTGGGCAGCTCCTGCCATGGTGGCCATGGTGGGCAGCTCCTGCCATGGTGGCCATGGTGGGCAGCTCCTGCCATGGTGGCCATGGTGGCAGCTCCTGCCATGGTGGGCAGCTCCTGCCATGGTGGCCATGGTGGCCAGCTCCTGCCATGGTGGCCAGCTCCTGCCATGGTGGCCATGGTGGCCAGCTCCTGCCATGGTGGCCAGCTCCTGCCATGGTGGCCAGCTCCTGCCATGGTGGCCATGGTGGCCAGCTCCTGCCATGGTGGCCATGGTGGGCAGCTCCTGCCATGGTGGGCAGCTCCTGCCATGGTGGGCAGCTCCTGCCATGGTGGGCAGCTCCTGCCATGGTGGCCAGCTCCTGCCATGGTGGCCAGCTCCTGCCATGGTGGCCATGGTGGCCAGCTCCTGCCATGGTGGCCATGGTGGCCAGCTCCTGCCATGGTGGCAGCTCCTGCCATGGTGGCCAGCTCCTGCCATGGTGGGCAGCTCCTGCCATGGTGGGCAGCTCTGCCATGGTGGCCATGGTGGGCAGCTCCTGCCATGGTGGCCATGGTGGCCAGCTCCTGCCATGGTGGGCAGCTCCTGCCATGGTGGCCATGGTGGGCAGCTCCTGCCATGGTGGCCAGCTCCTGCCATGGTGGGCAGCTCCTGCCATGGTGGGCAGCTCCTGCCATGGTGGCCAGCTCCTGCCATGGTGGCCAGCTCCTGCCATGGTGGGCAGCTCCTGCCATGGTGGGCAGCTCCTGCCATGGTGGCCATGGTGGGCAGCTCCTGCCATGGTGGCCATGGTGGGCAGCTCCTGCCATGGTGGGCAGCTCCTGCCATGGTGGCCATGGTGGGCAGCTCCTGCCATGGTGGCCAGCTCCTGCCATGGTGGGCAGCTCCTGCCATGGTGGGCAGCTCCTGCCATGGTGGCCAGCTCCTGCCATGGTGGCCAGCTCCTGCCATGGTGGGCAGCTCCTGCCATGGTGGCCATGGTGGCCAGCTCCTGCCATGGTGGGCAGCTCCTGCCATGGTGGCCATGGTGGCCAGCTCCTGCCATGGTGGGCAGCTCCTGCCATGGTGGCCATGGTGGGCAGCTCCTGCCATGGTGGGCAGCTCCTGCCATGGTGGGCAGCTCCTGCCATGGTGGCCATGGTGGGCAGCTCCTGCCATGGTGGCCATGGTGGGCAGCTCCTGCCATGGTGGGCAGCTCCTGCCATGGTGGGCAGCTCCTGCCATGGTGGCCATGGTGGCAGCTCCTGCCATGGTGGCCAGCTCCTGCCATGGTGGCAGCTCCTGCCATGGTGGCCATGGTGGCCAGCTCCTGCCATGGTGGGCAGCTCCTGCCATGGTGGGGCAGCTCCTGCCATGGTGGCCATGGTGGCCATGGTGGGCAGCTCCTGCCATGGTGGCAGCTCCTGCCATGGTGGCCATGGTGGGCAGCTCCTGCCATGGTGGGCAGCTCCTGCCATGGTGGCCATGGTGGGCAGCTCCTGCCATGGTGGCCATGGTGGGCAGCTCCTGCCATGGTGGCCATGGTGGGCAGCTCCTGCCATGGTGGCCATGGTGGCCAGCTCCTGCCATGGTGGCCATGGTGGGCAGCTCCTGCCATGGTGGNACCCAAATTGCTTTCGTCTGAGAGACTTTAACTATCGTCCAAGTGAAAAGTGGACCATTTCTGTGGTTCCTAGACCATTTTGGCGGTCCGTGTGGACCAACTGTGGTCCACAGACTTACAGGTGGTCTATACGCGAGTACGCGGCCCCAGCATGGAGCCCGTACCTTGTCAAGTACATGACGAAGCTTGGAAAGGTCCATGCTACTTGACTAGTCCCAGAACTAAGAGGCATGAGTTATGAGGAAAGGCTGAAAGCTTATGAGGAAAGTGAGGGGATGAGGACCCAGCAGGAGGGTGTCTGCTGGCCCTGGCAACACTGTGGACCCAGCAGGAGGGTGTCTGCTGGCTCTGGCAACACTGAGGACCCAGCAGGAGGGTGTCTGCTGGCTCTGGCAACACTGAGGACCCAGCAGGAGGGTGTCTGCTGGCCCTGGCAACACTGAGGACCCAGCAGGAGGGTGTCTGCTGGCTCTGGCAACACTGAGGACCCAGCAGGAGGGTGTCTGCTGGCTCTGGCAACACTGAGGACCCAGCAGGAGGGTGTCTGCTGGCTCTGGCAACACTCAGGACCCAGCAGGAGGGTGTCTGCTGGCTCTGGCAACACTGAGGACCCAGCAGGAGGGTGTCTGCTGGCTCTGGCAACACTGAGGACCCAGCAGGAGGGTGTCTGCTGGCTCTGGCAACACTGAGGACCCAGCAGGAGGGTGTCTGCTGGCTCTGGCAACACTGAGGACCCAGCAGGAGGGTGTCTGCTGGCTCTGGCAACACTGAGGACCCAGCAGGAGGGTGTCTGCTGGCTCTGGCAACACTGAGGACCCAGCAGGAGGGTGTCTGCTGGCTCTGGCAACACTGAGGACCCAGCAGGAGGGTGTCTGCTGGCTCTGGCAACACTGAGGACCCAGCAGGAGGGTGTCTGCTGGCTCTGGCAACACTGAGGACCCAGCAGGAGGGTGTCTGCTGGCTCTGGCAACACTGAGGACCCAGCAGGAGGGTGTCTGCTGGCCCTGGCAACACTGAGGACCCAGCAGGAGGGTGTCTGCTGGCTCTGGCAACACTGAGGACCCAGCAGGAGGGTGTCTGCTGGCTCTGGCAACACTGAGGACCCAGCAGGAGGGTGTCTGCTGGCCCTGGCAACACTGAGGACCCAGCAGGAGGGTGTCTGCTGGCTCTGGCAACACTGAGGACCCAGCAGGAGGGTGTCTGCTGGCTCTGGCAACACTGAGGACCCAGCAGGAGGGTGTCTGCTGGCTCTGGCAACACTGAGGACCCAGCAGGAGGGTGTCTGCTGGCTCTGGCAACACTCAGGACCCAGCAGGAGGGTGTCTGCTGGCTCTGGCAACACTGAGGACCCATCAGGAGGGTGTCTGCTGGCCCTGGCAACATTCAGGACCCAGCAGGAGGGTGTCTGCTGGCTCTGGCAACACTCAGGACCCAGCAGGAGGGTGTCTGCTGGCTCTGGCAACATTCAGGACCCAGCAGGAGGGTGTCTGCTGGCTCTGGCAACATTCAGGACCCAGCAGGAGGGTGTCTGCTGGCTCTGGCAACACTGAGGACCCAGCAGGAGGGTGTCTGCTGGCTCTGGCAACACTGAGGACCCAGCAGGAAGGTGTCTGCTGGCTCTGGCAACACTCAGGACCCAGCAGGAGGGTGTCTGCTGGCTCTGGCAACATTCAGGACCCAGCAGGAGGGTGTCTGCTGGCTCTGGCAACACTGAGGACCCAGCAGGAGGGTGTCTGCTGGCTCTGGCAACACTGAGGACCCATCAGGAGGGTGTCTGCTGGCTCTGGCAACACTCAGGACCCAGCAGGAGGGTGTCTGCTGGCTCTGGCAACATTCAGGACCCAGCAGGAGGGTGTCTGCTGGCTCTGGCAACACTGAGGACCCAGCAGGAGGGTGTCTGCTGGCTCTGGCAACACTGAGGACCCAGCAGGAAGGTGTCTGCTGGCTCTGGCAACACTGAGGACCCAGCAGGAGGGTGTCTGCTGGCTCTGGCAACACTGAGGACCCATCAGGAGGGTGTCTGCTGGCTCTGGCAACACTCAGGACCCAGCAGGAGGGTGTCTGCTGGCTCTGGCAACACTGAGGACCAGCAGGAGGGTGTCTGCTGGCTCTGGCAACACTCAGGACCCAGCAGGAAGGTGTCTGCTGGCTCTGGCAACACTGAGGACCCAGCAGGAGGGTGTCTGCTGGCTCTGGCAACACTGAGGACCCATCAGGAGGGTGTCTGCTGGCTCTGGCAACACTGAGGACCCAGCAGGAGGGTGTCTGCTGGCTCTGGCAACACTCAGGACCCAGCAGGAAGGTGTCTGCTGGCTCTGGCAACACTGAGGACCCAGCAGGAGGGTGTCTGCTGGCTCTGGCAACACTGAGGACCCATCAGGAGGGTGTCTGCTGGCTCTGGCAACACTCAGGACCCAGCAGGAGGGTGTCTGCTGGCTCTGGCAACACTCAGGACCCAGCAGGAGGGTGTCTGCTGGCTCTGGCAACATTCAGGACCCAGCAGGAGGGTGTCTGCTGGCTCTGGTAACACTCAGGACCCAGCAGGAGGGTGTCTGCTGGCTCTGGCAACACTCAGGACCCAGCAGGAGGGTGTCTGCTGGCTCTGGCAACACTGAGGACCCATCAGGAGGGTGTCTGCTGGCTCTGGCAACACTCAGGACCCAGCAGGAGGGTGTCTGCTGGCTCTGGCAACACTGAGGACCCATCAGGAGGGTGTCTGCTGGCTCTGGCAACACTCAGGACCCAGCAGGAGGGTGTCTGCTGGCTCTGGCAACACTCAGGACCCAGCAGGAGGGTGTCTGCTGGCTCTGGCAACACTCAGGACCCAGCAGGAGGGTGTCTGCTGGCCCTGGCAACACTCAGGACCCAGCAGGAGGGTGTCTGCTGGCTCTGGCAACACTCAGGACCCAGCAGGAGGGTGTCTGCTGGCTCTGGCAACACTCAGGACCCAGCAGGAGGGTGTCTGCTGGCTCTGGCAACACTGAGGACCCATCAGGAGGGTGTCTGCTGGCCCTGGCAACACTCAGGACCCAGCAGGAGGGTGTCTGCTGGCTCTGGCAACACTCAGGACCCAGCAGGAGGGTGTCTGCTGGCTCTGGCAACACTCAGGACCCAGCAGGAGGGTGTCTGCTGGCTCTGGCAACACTCAGGACCCAGCAGGAGGGTGTCTGCTGGCTCTGGCAAACACTGAGGACCCATCAGGAGGGTGTCTGCTGGCCCTGGCAACACTCAGGACTCAGCAGGAGGGTGTCTGCTGGCTCTGGCAACACTCAGGACCCAGCAGGAGGGTGTCTGCTGGCTCTGGCAACACTCAGGACCCAGCAGGAGGGTGTCTGCTGGCTCTGGCAACACTCAGGACCCAGCAGGAGGGTGTCTGCTGGCTCTGGCAACACTCAGGACCCAGCAGGAGGGTGTCTGCTGGCCCTGGCAACACTCAGGACCCAGCAGGAGGGTGTCTGCTGGCTCTGGCAACACTCAGGACCCAGCAGGAGGGTGTCTGCTGGCTCTGGCAACACTCAGGACCCAGCAGGAGGGTGTCTGCTGGCTCTGGCAACACTGAGGACCCATCAGGAGGGTGTCTGCTGGCCCTGGCAACACTCAGGACCCAGCAGGAGGTGTCTGCTGGCTCTGGCAACACTGAGGACCCAGCAGGAGGGTCTGCTGGCCCTGGCAACACTCCGGACCCAGCAGGAGGGTGTCTGCTGGCCCTGGCAACACTCAGGACCCAGCAGGAGGGTGTCTGCTGGCTCTGGCAACATTCAGGACCCAGCAGACGGGCCAATACAATATTTGCATATTTCTGCTGTGTATTTTCATAGCTGTATTTTCAAGTTGTATTTTATTGTATTCATTTTAGGGGCTGTTGTTGTTGTTGTTGTTTAATACAGCTGTATTGTTCTCTGAGAACTGGTAGTGAGATAACGACCTGGGTTATCTTGGGGTTATCTTAAGGTTATCTTGGGGTTATCTTCAGGTTATCTTGGGATTGTCATGAGGTTATCATCAGGTTATCTTGGGGTTGTCATGAGGTTATCATCAGGTTATCTGGGGTTGTCATGAGGTTATCATCAGGTTATCTTGGGGTTGTCATGAGGTTATCATCAGGTTATCTTGGGTTGTCATGAGGTTATCATCAGGTTATCTTGGGATTGTCATGAGGTTATCATCAGGTTATCTTGGGGTTGTCATGAGGTTATCATCAGGTTATCTTGGGGTTGTCATGAGGTTATCATCAGGTTATCTTGGGGTTGTCATGAGGTTATCATCAGGTTATCTTGGGATTGTCATGAGGTTATCATCAGGTTATCTTGGGGTTGTCATGAGGTTATCATCAGGTTATCTTGGGGTTGTCATGAGGTTATCATCAGGTTATCTTGGGGTTGTCATGAGGTTATCATCAGGTTATCTTGGGGTTGTCATGAGGTTATCATCAGGTTATCTTGGGGTTGTCATGAGGTTATCATCAGGTTATCTTGGGGTTGTCATGAGGTTATCATCAGGTTATCTTGGGGTTGTCATGTGTTATCATCAGGTTATCTTGGGGTTGTCATGAGGTTATCATCAGGTTATCTTGGGGTTGTCATGAGGTTATCATCAGGTTATCTTGGGGTTGTCATGAGGTTATCATCAGGTTATCTTGGGGTTGTCATGAGGTTATCATCAGGTTATCTTGGGATTGTCATGAGGTTATCATCAGGTTATCTTGGGGTTGTCATGAGGTTATCATCAGGTTATCTTGGGGTTGTCATGAGGTTATCATCAGGTTATCTTGGGGTTGTCATGAGGTTATCATCAGGTTATCTTGGGGTTGTCATGAGGTTATCATCAGGTTATCTTGGGGTTGTCATGAGGTTATCATCAGGTTATCTTGGGGTTGTCAGAGGTTATCATCAGGTTATCTTGGGGTTGTCATGGGGTTATCATCAGGTTATCTTGGGATTGTCATGAGGTTATCATCAGGTTATCTTGGGGTTGTCATGAGGTTATCATCAGGTTATCTTGGGGTTGTCATGAGGTTATCATCAGGTTATCTTGGGGTTGTCATGAGGTTATCATCAGGTTATCTTGGGGTTGTCATGAGGTTATCATCAGGTTATCTTGGGGTTATCTGGTCAGGTTATCTCAACAGGTGACTAACTCCCAGGTACCTATTTACTACTGGGTGAACAGGGACATCAGAGTAAAGAAATTATGCCCCACTGGTTTATCCCCCCCCCCTCCACCGGGGTGGGGTGAGGCCCACACCTGCAGCACACCAGCCCCACACCTGCAGCACACCAGCACCATACCACCACCACTCCTGCACCACCACACCTGAAGCACCACACCTGCAGCACCACACCTGCAGCACACCTGCAGCAGTAACCACTAGCACCATACACCACCACACCAGCACCACACCACCACACCTGAAGCACACCAGCACCACACCACCACACCTGCAGTAACACACCTGCAGCACACCACCACACCTGCAGCACCACACCACCACACCTGAAGCACACCAAGCACCACACCACCACACCTGCAGCACACCAGCACCACACCACCCACCTGCAGTACCACACCTGCAGCACACCAGCACCACACCACCACACCTGCAGTACCCCACCTGCAGCACACCAGCACCACACCACCACACCTGCAGCACACCAGCACCACACCCACCTGCAGCACACCAGCACCACACCACCACACCTGCAATACCCACACCTGCAGCACACCAGCACCACACCACCACCCCTGCAGCACCCAGCACCACCACCACACCTGCAGCACACCAGCACCACACCACACCTGCAGCACACCAGCACCACACCACCACACCGCAGCACCACCGCACCACACACCACACCTGCAGCACACCAGCACCACCACCACACTGCAGCACACCAGCAGCACCACACCACACCTGCAGCACACCAGCACCACACCACAACCTGCAGCACACCAGCACCACCCCCCACTCCTGCAGTACCACACCTGCCAGCACCCAGCACCACACCACCACACCTGGAGCACCACACCACCACACCTGCTGCACACCAGCACCACACCACACCTGCAGCACACCAGCCACCACACCACCACACCTGCAGCACACCAGCACCACACCACCACACCTGCAATACCACACCTGCAGCACACCAGCACCACACCACCACACCTGCAGCACCACTCCTGCAGCACACCAGCACCACACCACCACACCTGCAGCACACCAGCACCACACCACCACTCCTGCAGTACACACCTGCAGCACACCAGCACCACACCACCACACCTGGAGCACCACAACCACCACACCTGCAGCACACCAGCAACCACACCACCACACCTGCAGCACACCAGCACCACACCACACCTGCAGCACACCAGCACCACACCACACCTGCAGCACACCAGCACCCACACCACCACACCTGCAGCACACCAGCACCACACCACAACTGCAAGCACACCAGCACCACCACACCTGCAGCACCACTCCTGCAGCACACCAGCACCACACCAGCACACCTGCACCACACCTGCAGCACCACACCTGCAGCACCACACCTGCAGCACCTCACCACCACCACACCTGCAGCACCACACCTGCAGCAGGTGTGTCGCGACAAAATACCCAGTGTTGACATATTGTTTGGCTGAAATATTTGATTAATCATTGACATTGACACAGAGCAGTTTATTGTGCATCTGTTATGGTGCTGTGTCACCAGGCTGTTGGTGTGAGCATTGTGCATCACCAGGCTGTTGGTGTGTCACCAGGCTGTTGGTGTGTCACCAGGCTGTTGGTGTGTCACCAGGCTGTTGGTGTATCACCAGGCTGTTGGTGTGAGCATTGTGCATCACCAGGCTGTTGGTGTGTCACCAGGCTGTTGGTGTGTCACCAGGCTGTTGGTGTGTCACCAGGCTGTTGGTGTGTCACCAGGCTGTTGGTGTATCACCAGGCTGTTGGTGTGTCACCAGGCTGCTGGTGTGGTCACTAGGCTGTTGGTGTGTCACCAGGCTGTTGGTGTATCACCAGGCTGTTGGTGTGTCACCAGGCTGTTGGTGTGTCACCAGGCTGTTGGTGTGTCACCAGGCTGTTGGTGTGTCACCAGGCTGTTGGTGTGTCACCAGGCTGTTGGTGTGTCACCAGGCTGTTGGTGTGTCACCAGGCTGTTGGTGTGTCACCAGGCTGT
>WNGS01158587.1:15000-19578 GCA_020271785.1 Procambarus virginalis
CAGCCTGGTGACCACCAAAAGCTGGTGACACACCAACAGCCTAGTGACACACCAACAGCCTGGTGAAACCCAACACCGTGACACACCAACATCCTGGTGACACCACAGCCTGGTGAAACACCAAAGCCTGTTACACAGCCAACAGCCTGGTGATACACCAACAGCCTTGTGACACACCAACACCTGGTGACACACAACAGCCTCGGTGACCAACCAACAGCCTGGTGACACACCAACAGCCTGGTGATGCACATGCTCACACCAAAAGCCTGGTGATACACCAACAGCCATGGTGACACACCACAGCTCTGGTGACAACACCAACACCTGGTGACACACCAACAGCCTGGTGATGCACAATGCTCACACCAACAGTCCTGGTGACACACACCATAACAGATCACAATAAACTGCCTGTGTCAAGTCATGATTAATCAAATATTTCAGCCAAACATATGTCACACTGGGTATTTTGTCGCCGCCACACCTGCTGCAGGTGTGGTGCGCAGGTGTGGTGGTGGTGAGGTGCTGCAGGTGTGGGGCTGCAGGTGTGGGTGCTGCAGGTGGTGCAGGTGTGCTTGGTGTGGTGCTGGTGTGCTGCAGTGTGGTGCTCAGGTGTGGTGGTGCTGGTGTGCTGCAGTTGTGGTGTGGTGGCTGGTGTGCTGCAGGTGGTGTGTGGTGGTGTCTGGTGTGTCTGCATTGTGGTGTGGGTGCTGGTGTGCTGCATGTGTGGTGTGGTGCTGGTGGTGCGGCGGTGTGGTGGTGTGGTTGCTGTGTGCGTGCAGGTGTGGTGGTGGGTGCTCAGGTGTGGTGGTGTGGTGCTGGTGTGCTGCAGGTGGTGGGTACTGAAGGAGTGGTGGTGTGGTGCTGGTTGCTGCAGGTGTGTGGTGTGGTGCTGGTGTGCTGCAGGAGGGTGCTGCAGTGTGGTGGTTGTGGTGCTGGTGTGCTGCAGGTGTGGTATTGCAGTGTGGTGGGTGGTGCTGGTGTGCTGCAGGTGTGGTGGTGTGGTCTGTGTGCTGCAGGTGTGGTGTGGGTGCTGGTGTGCAGCAGGTGTGGTGGTGTGTGTTGCTCCAGTTGTGGTGGTGTGGTGCTGGTGTGCTGCAGGTGTGGTACTGCAAGTGGTGGTGGTGTGGTGGTGAGTGGTAGCTGGTGGCTGGGTCAAGGTGTGTGTGTGGTGCTGCTGGTGTGCTGCAGGTGATGGTGGTGGTGCTGTGCGGGTGAGTGTGGGCGGTGGTGCTGCAGGTGTGTGGGGGGGCTGGGTGTGGCTGCGAAGGTGTGGGTGGTGCTGGTGGGGTGTGCTGCAGGTAGTGGTGGGTGTTGGTGGGGCGGGGGGCTGCAGGGTGGTGGGTGGTGCGAGGGGTGTGGTTGCAGGTGTGGTCTGCAGGGTGGGGTGGTGGTGGTGCTGGTGTGCTGCAGGTTGTGTGGTGGGTGGGCGGGTGCTGGCAGGTGGTATGCGGTGGGTGTGGTGCTGGTGCTGCAAGGTGTGGTGTTGGTACTGGTGTGCTAGGTGTGTGTGGTGTGTGCTGGTGTGCGCAAGTTGTGTGTACTCAGTGTGGTGGTTGTGTGGTCTGGTTGTGCTGTTTACTAGATGGGTGGTGGTTCGGTGTGGTGCTGGTGTGCTTCAGGTGTGGTGGTGTGTGCTGTTTGTCGGTGGTTGGTGCCAGTGTGGGGGTGTGCTGCAGGTGTGTTACTGCAGGTGTGGGTTTGTGGTGCTGGTGTGCTCAGGTTGGTGGTGTGGGCTGGTGTGGTGGTGTATGGTGCTAGTGGTTACTGCTGCAGGTGTGCTGAGGTGTGGTGCTCAGGTGATGGTGAGTTTTCAGGTGTGTGGTGCAGGTTATGTGTGTGTGGTATGGTGCTGGTGTGCGTCAGGTGTGGGGCTGGTGTGCTGCGGTGTGGGGCCTCACCCCCCCCGTGGAGGGGGGGGGGATAAACCACGTGGGGCATAATTTCTTTTATCTGATGTCCCTGTTCACGCAGTAGTAATAGTGTACCTGGGAGTTAGTCACCTGTTGAGATAACCTACCAGATAACCCCCAAGATAACCTGTGTATAACCCATGACAACCCCAAGATAACCTGATGATAACCTCATGACAACCCCAGATAATCCTGATGGAGAACCTCATACAACCCCAAGATAACCTGATGATAACCTCATGACAACCCCAAGATAACCTGATGATAACCTCATGAACAACCCCAAGATAACCTGATGATAACCCCATGACAACCCCAAGATAACCTGATGAATAACCTCATGACAAACCCAAGATAAACCTGATGATAACCTCATGTACAACCCCAAGATAACCTGATGATAACCTCATGACAAACCCAAGATAACCGATGATAACCTCATGACAACCCCAAGATAACCTGATATAACCTCATGACAACCCCAAGATAACCGATGATAACTCATGACACCCCAAGAAACCTGTGATAACCTCATGACAATCCACAAATAACCTATGAAACATCTCATGAACAACCCCAAGATAACCTGATGATAACCTCATGACAACCCCAAGATAAACCCTGATGATAACCTCATGACACCCCAGATACATGATGATAACCTCATGAACAACCCCAAGATAAACCTGATGATAACCACATGACAACCCCAAGATAACCTATGAAACCTCATGACAACCCAAGATAACCTATGATACCTCATGAACAACCTCAAGGTAACCTTGATGATAACCTCATGACAACCCCAAGTATAACCTGATGATACCTCATGACACCCCAAGATAACCTGATGATACCTCATGACCAACCCCAAGATAACCTGATGAGAACGCTCATGACAACCCCAAATACCTGATGATAACCCTCATGACAATCCCAAGATACCTGATGATAACCCTCACTGACAACCCCAAGATAACCTGATGATAACCGTCATGACAACCCCAAATAACCTGATGATAACCTCATACATACCCCAAGATATCCTGATGATAACCTCATGACAATCCCAAGATAACCTTATGATAACCTCATGACAACCCCAACGATAACCTGATGATAACCTCATGCAACGCCCAAAGATAACCTGATGATAACCTCATGACAACCCCAGGAATAACCTGATGATAACCTCATACAACCCAAGATAACCTGATGATAACCTCATACGATCCCAAGATAACCTGAAGATAACCCCAAGATAACCTTAAGATAACCCCAAGATAACCCAGGCGTTATCTCACTACCAGTTCTCAGAGAACAATACAGCTGTATTAAAAACAACCACAGACACCCCTACAATGAATACAATAAAATACAACTTGAAATACAGCTATGAAAATACACGAGCAGAAATATGCAAATATTGTATTGGCCCGATCTGCTGGGTCCTGAATGTTTGCCAGCAAGCCCCTTGGGTAGTTCAGGCAGCACCCTCCTGCTGTCCTGTTCGGAGATCCTGCTGTCAGTGTGCCAGTAGCCAGGCCAGCGCCTCCTGCTGGTCCGGAGTGTTGCCAGGGCCAGCAGACCTCGCTGGGTCAGTGCAGCCAGCAGCACCTCCTTGGTAGTGTGAGGCAAGGACCCTCCTATGCCTCAGTGTTGCCAGAGCCAGCACACCTCTGTCGAGTGCCAAGCCACGACCCCTCCTCCTGGGGGTCCTGAGTGTTTGCCAGAGCCTAGCACTGGTGATGCAGGCACACACTCCTGCTAGGGTCCTGAGTGTGCCAGGGCCAGCAGACACCCTCCTGATGGGTCCTGATTGTTGCCAGAATCCAGCAGACACCCTCCTCTGGGTCCATAGTGTTGGCCAGAGCCAGCAGACACCCTCCTGCTGGGTCCTGAGTGTTTGCCAGAGCCAGCAGAACCCTCCTCCTGGGTCCTGAGTGTTGCCAGTGCCAGCAGACACCCTCCTGCTGAGTCTGAGTGTTTGCCAGGGCCAGCAGACACCCTCCTGAGGGGTCCTCAGTGTTTGCCAATGCCAGCAGTACACCCTCCTGTGGGTCCTGATGTTGCCATGCCACAGAACACCCTCCTGCTGGTCCCTGAGTGTTGCCAGAGACCAGCAACACCCTCCTGTGGGTGCCTGAGTGTTGCCAGACCAGCGAGAACAACCCGTCCTGCTGTCCTGATGTTTCCGCATCAGCAGCACCCTCCTGATAGGTTCCTCAGTGTTGCCAGAGCCAGCAGACACCCTCCTCCTGGGTCCTGAGTGTTGCCAGAGCCAGCAGACACCCTCCTGCTGGGGGTCCTAGTGTTGCCAGAGCCAGCAGACACCCCTCCTGCTGGTCCTGAGTGTTGCCAGGGCCAGCAGACACCCTCCTGCTGGGTCCGATTGTTTGCCAGAGCCAGCAGACCAAACCATCCTGCCGGGTCCTGAGTGTTGCCAGAGCAAGCAGGACACCCTCCTGCTGGGTCTAGTGTTGCCAGAGCCATCAACACCCTCCTGAGGGTCCCTCAGTGTTGACAGAGCCAGCAGAACACCCTTCATGGCTGGTCCTTATTGTTGCCAGAGCCACAGACAAGGACCCTCCTATGGTCCCCATGTTGCCAGAGCCAGCATGACAAACCCTCCTGCTGGGTCCTGAGTGTTTCCAGAGCCAGC